>QBTX01002248.1:0-23018 GCA_003063285.2 Arachis monticola
CCAACGCAATTGAGACCAGCCTCAAATGGGCTTCTGTAGCTCCAGAAAATCATTTCGAGTGCAGGGTCAGAATCCAACAGCATCTACAATCCTTTTTTCAGCCTCTGAATCAGATTTTGCTCAGGTCCCTCAATTTCAGCCAAAAAATACCTGAAATCATAGAAAAACACACAAACTCATAGTAAAGTCCAGAAATGTGATTTTGCAAAAAACTAATTAAAATATATAAAAAAAAAAAAAAAAAAAAAAAAACTATATGAAAATATCCCCAAAAAGTGTAAAAAATCCGCTGCTCAATTATCTGCACTTAACTCATTTCTGAAACCCTAGTAACTAGTTTAGTATAAAACTACTTTTAGAGACTTATTTATATCCTTTTGACCGTCTAAGTCTTTGGACCACCTTTGGAACCATTGTACACATTTGGAGAGCTGGCCATTCGGCCATGCCTAGACTCTTTTCACTTATGTATTTTCAACGTGGAGTTTCTACACCCATAGATAAGGTGTAGAGCTCTGTTTTCATGAATTATGAGTACTTATATTTTTCCTTCAATTCACGCCTATTTCTTCTCCAAGATATACTCTTGTTCTTATTCAATTAAGTCAGAATGAAGGTGTGATCCAGTGACAATCACCCAATCTTCGTTAATCGTTTACCAAATCGTGCCTGACAACACACAAGCGGTCTACATGATGTTCAACGTAGTCATTGGACGCCAGCTGGAGTATTACTCTCTTGAATATCTAATACAGAGGACCGAGTCCGTGAGTAGTACTTCGTGGTATTGGTAGAAACAAGGCAGCATCCTGGGATCCGGAAAGTCTAAACCTTGTCTGTGGTATTCCGAGTAGGATCCGGGATCCGAAAAGTCTAAACTTGTCTGTGGTATTCCGAGTAGGATCTGGGAAGGAATGACTGTGATGAGCTTCAAACCTGGATGTGGGGCGCAAGTGACAGTGCGCAAAAGACAATGTCTATTCCGACGCTAGCGAGAACCGACAGATGATTAGCCTTGCAGTGACAGCGCAGATGAATTTGTTTTATCCCGAGAGGATTCATACAGCTTGCCATGGAAAGGAGTACGCATGGTTGGAAGAAGAAAATAGGAAAGCAGAGGTTCAGAAGCAACAAAAAGCATCTCCATACGCTTATCTGAAATTCCCACCAATGAATTACATAAGTATTTCTATATTATTTTATGCTTTATTTATAGTTTTAATTATCAAAATCCCATAACCATTTTAATCCGCCTGATTGAGATTTACAAGATGACCATAGCTTGCTTCAAGCTGACAATCTCCGTGGGATCAACCCTTACCACGTAAGTTTATTTGACGACCCAGTGCACTTGCTGGTCAACTACACGGAGTTGTGAATAGAAGTGTTTGATCACGATTTCGTGTACCATGTATCTGTGCCTACTGTGAAGGGGATTAAGATCTGAGTATCATTAGTTTGCAGTCGAGGGTCTCAATGTTCATCATTGACTTGATTTAATATGCGAAGAGTTGGTGGAGCCGGCGGTGCTACCATAGGACCTTTTCCTTTGTCTTGAACAGTAGCATGAGAAGAGGAAGGGGCCATTGTTAAAATGAAGGAAAGAAAATGAAAAGTTAGAGATTTGTAATGTGAGGGATGCAGAGAATAATGGGTTCAGGAAAAGTTTGAATAAGGTGAGATTGGTGAATTTAAGTGTTACTATAGCCGTTATTGTAGAAAGAATGCGAAAAGGGAATAACTTCGCGTTGAAGTTGAAGTGTAAAGGAAGAAGAAGCATGAGTCTCGAAAACGTGTCGAGTGGGTCAGTATTAATGGAAAGTTAAATGAAAGTTATTACTGATTTAAAAATTGGAGTTTGAATTTGATCAAGTGTTTTATCTTCCAATAAAGGAATCGAAGACAAACAATTAATTCAATGGGCAATTTGTTAATCGAAAAATTATTTTCAAATGAAGGTGAAGTGTTCGAATTGATAAAGCAGTCGAAAACATAAGCAATTTTTGAAAAACACACGCGTAAGCATTTGACGGAGGTTTTTGACACGGATTCAATTTTTGAGGTTTTCCGATAAATCGAGCAAGTCAATCGAATAGGATATTCGAATTGGTTAATCGAAATAGGTTATTCAAAATAATTATGGTAGTGGAGAAGTTAAAGGCTTTCATCACGTAGAAAATCATGGGGAATGTGTACAATCAAAAGGCGGGAACGGTTACCAAAGAGAAAGCATTTAAATTGAAATTTGTAGTTAATTGTAATAATTGAGTTACAAAAAGTAATTAATAAATATTAGGAGTTTTAAGATTGAGTTGGAACTTCATTTCAGAAAATCACTCAAGCACATCACATCTCCCAGAGAATTTCTGAATTTGCATTCAGTTCAATTTCTCTAGGGTTTCTTCCATTTTTTATTCTTCCATTTATATTTTCTGTAAACTCTATTTTCAAGTAAATTTATCATTTATAGCAACGTTTAATTTTGTGGTCAATTACATTTCAGGACTTTACTTTTCATGCAAAAAGAAATAGATTTCGCTCTCAACCATTAGATATCGAACCATCATCATTTACTAAAAATCGACAAAAAAATAAATTCCAGAAGAAAGAAGAGTTTTGTCATCCAAATAAGTCTACAGAATTTGAAGTTATATGTATATACGAATCCTTGTGAATCTGAACAAACCTTTTCGTGTGACTTTTTGACATTATTATTATTATTATTATTATTGAGATTGCAAGATGTAGTATTAATGGCGGCCCCACTTCTTTTAAATGGTTGATGACCCAGTAGTAACGGTGTAACTAACAAATAAGAGTTAAGTTAAAGAAAACTAAGTACGCCAATAACAAACAAAATGTTGTTTTAGTAAATAAAAAAATAGTTATATTTTTTATTTTTTTATTAAAATTTTAATTTATATTTAATATTTAAAACATTTTTATTTAAAATGTTTTATTTTAATTTATTTCTGTTAATAGCAAAAATAAAAAAAATTAAAATATTTTTAACAATAAAATAATTTCTTAGATATAACTATTTTTAAACAGCTACAAAATTCTTTACAGTGGTCTGCCGAACGCTCCAATATTGATGTTCTAAAATAAATATTACTACGATTATTTTACAGCAGATTGAGAATGCTTTGTTATTCTCTAATTAAAAATTGCTAATTTTGTATCGACGTTTCCAACCGTTACAAAAGTTCCAAAAAGCGTTAAACATGTCAATTTGTAAACACATTTTCATTACCTTTTTTATCTTTTTTTATTCATAACAATAATTTTTTTTAAATTTATTAAAAAAGTTTTAAAATGAATAACATTAGATGAAATTCAAAGCAAAATGGTAAAGTGAATATATTTAACACCTTCACTATTAGAATGTCACACTTTCGACTGTGCCATGTACTCTGTAGGAAAAGTATTCGAACTTTATATACTTAATAATAAATAGGAGTCTTTGACTTGAAGCTGTATCGCTGATTTTTTGAAACCGGAAAAAACTACTTTATCTTGAAAACAACATATTTTTATATACAAAAAAAAAAAAAAAAAAAAAACAAAAATAAATACATATTAAACATTAAACTCCTATTTCTCTTACAACATTTTAATAATAATGGTGAGGTATAATTGATTATAACATGTTAAAAACAAGAAAATCATTTTTTATTTACTTCATAATGTTCTTCATCTGTCCTGAAAAGATAAAAGAGGGTGAGAACCTAACCACGCGGTCTCATCACGGAGTTTTAGATGTCATAAGATATGATAAAAAAACAAATATTTTTTAAATATAAAAAGCTTTAAATCTTTTAAAATAAAAAAAATGTTAAAAAAAATTAAAATCCTTTTTATAATAAATCAATTAAGTATCCAGGAAAATCCCAAACTTCACTTTCTTATATAAAATAATCTTAAAAGTTTCTAACAGTATGAATGACAATCTTCCAAACATAGGTTCATAAGTCTATCCTGAACCAGCTTGATTTTTCATACTTACTTAAACCTCATCAAAAACCAATCACGCAATCAACCAACACTATCATCAATTCAGAATCAAAACTCAATCTCAAAAGTACACATCTAACAAACACGGCAAACATGAAAAGAGAAAACTAGGTATAGATAATGTTGATAGACATAGGCTCAGATAGCAGTTAAACAGTTAAGCAGTTAGGCAAACAAAAATAATTTAACTCAAACAAAGCATACAAATGCATATGATGATGCCTGTCTCTATGCTGATGAGTCTGATCTATCTGTTAATAGCCAACTCGACATGTCTTTGGTAGCTAACCCTGACAGAACACCAAAACATAGAGCAAGTGAGACAACGCCTCAACCCTTGCAATCTTACCGCGTACCCGGAGCAAGGGAACAACTTCACCCTTGCTTACCCAGATAGTGTTACAATCTCAACCGAGAGTAGTGTGAAGAACTCAACCCTTGCATCTTACCGAAGTCTCAACTCTTATACAAGCAAGTGGATAACACCATTGCATCTTGTCGGTTACATATATCAATCAAATTTAATTTCAATTTTCAATTTATTTTTTTTTTTTTTTTTTTTTTTTTTCAAACTCAGTTTTTCATTCTTATTCCTCATCTCTTTCCAAGCAAGTGGACAACATCATGCCCCTTACTCGGGTCTCAACTGTATTCAAATTCAATTTTGTTTTTATATTCATTCTCAAATTCATTATTTTCATTTACTTTTATATATTTTATAATTTATCATAATCATCATACCTCATCTATTCCGTCCACAATTTAATTCCAAATCAACATAATTTCTTTCTAATAATTTGAACTGAAGCATACTTCTTGCCTCAATAAATCAAACTTAAACAACCCTTTCCATAAAAAATTGAAATCAATACTATAATTCTTAAATCCAATATTTCTTTTAAAGATTCTTTTACAAATTTCAGAGTTTTTAAAATTTCGGCAGATCTCCTCTAAAACTCGAAATATGCCACCCTTACGGGGCCCATCAATACCACATTTTTCAACACATTCTCAACAGCGCTTAATATCAAACATATCAAATATCAAATCCTTTCTAATTTTTAAAAAATTTATCTAATATCATTCTAAATTTATAATGAATTATCAAAATCACTTTTTTTTGTTTAAAAAAAAAAATAAACATTTCAATCAAAATATTTATAAAATCAAACCAATTAAAAATTCGAAAACAGTAAAAATTCAAACATTACAAAATCAAATATTTTTTTAATTTTAATATAAATTCTTCCGCAAACCAATTCAATATCCTCAAATCATCCTATCATAATTCTAGAAACCAAATTCAAGAAAACAGAGTCCAACAAGGCCAATTCAACAATCTAAAATAAACAAATCTAAAAAAAAAAAAAAAAAAAAATCAATAAATCAATAAAGAATATGTTTTTTATAATTCAATTCATAAGATCATGAATTATGAAAATATGTTTTTCATACTAATATTGACTTATAACAAGACTCAAAGTAAAATGAATTTAAGAAACGCCCTACCTCGTTCGCGACTTAAACTACGCGACAAACTCAGTTTTTCTCTTGGCCTGCAATAGCAACAGCTGCAACCTCGTCTCCAAACCACTTTCGCAACAACCACAGCAACTCTAATGCAACAAATATATAAAACTGAAACTCAATCATATAGCAATAAACATCGCAAAAAACCTCAGCGAAATATATCGAAATAGCGATAAAAAGCTTTCAAAGTAAAATAAACTCACCGCCACAAGAAAAGGAGACTAAGTACGAAGTGGTAGCAGCTCCGGTAGTGATTCGGGCTACACCCATGCAACACCCCAATGACCAGACGACGGAACCTGATGGTGGCAAAAGCTCAGCACGTGGCTGGCCCTCAGCAGTGATCCCCAGTTCCTCCCTTTCGTGTTCTCTCTTCCTCGAGCTCTCTCTCTCTCTCAGATTCACGTCCCTCTTTCTGCTTTGGCTCTCCTCCCTCCACGACGGTGACTGCTCCACTTCCCTCCGCGGCGAACCAACGACTAGCAGCAAGAAGCTCCAGCGGCAACGGAGGCAAGGCTGGGCGCAGGCAGCAACGCTCTCTTCTCTCACTCACGATGGCGGCGCAAACTCCACGGGACTACGATAGGCATAGAATGTCTTCCTCCACAGTGGTGACACACGCAGAAACAATGGCTGTAGGGTGAGATGGGTTGGACAAACTCTCTCTGCAATATCCAATTTTATACGGCGGCTCGGCAGCAGTGACCAGCTGTCTTGCGTGACGGAGGTGGCGTCTGCGTCAGTCTCCTCTCTCCCTCTCTTCTCCTCCTTCCTCCCTATCCTCTCTTCTTTCTTTCCCTTGTTTCTTCTTTTTCTGCAGTGCCGGTATGTGTAATGGCCTGGGAAGGATGGCATGGTGAGTACAGTACGGCAGTGGAGATAGAGTTTTGTGTGCGAATTAAAAATTTTGGCTACGTTCATATTTTAAATTTTTTTTTTTTTTTTTTTTTGTTTTTATAATACTAAATTTTAATCATTAATATTATTATACTATAAAATACTATTTAATTATTAATTTACAACTAAATACTCTAATTCAATAATAAGATAATTAAATTAACTTTTAAAAAAAAAAAAAAAAAAAAAAAAATAAATCTTAATTATTCAAAAGTTAAAGCAATAAAACTCTCAAGTATTTTTCAATTATAAAGTTTAAATCAATAATTAAGAAAGTACTCAATTAATATAAAAATATTTGAAAATATTTTTTTGTTTTTACATAAATAAATAAATCATAATAATTATTATTTAATCTTTAAAAATTTGCGTTCTTCCCACTTATAAAAAATTTTGTCCTATTTTTTTTCTTTTACAAATAAAAGAAATTCAATTTTAAAAAAAACATAGAAAAAGCAAAAATAAGGTTTGGCATACTATATGTATATATAATTTTAATATTAAAAATCATAAACGTAAATCATATAAGGAAGAAGCAATAAGGTCTCAACATATATATACTTATATGTTTTCAAATCCGAGGATATTCATATGGCATTAAATATAGGAAAAAATGTATGGACAAAAGCAGAGATATAAAGATAGGCTCGGTGCAAAAAGGTTACAAGCAGACTGGTATTAAAATACGAGTATATCATTTTTTACACTAAACGCGTACCAACTTAGAGCTTCAACCTCCCAAACTTCAGCTCTTACATTTCAAACCCTATGTTTGTGTTCCTATTAGCTCCATTTCGTCTATGGATAACCGTTAGTCTCTCATATATATAAACCATCAATGTTAAGCCAGCCAAACTTATTACCGTGATATATGCAAATGGTAGACTAACGGAATAATCAATAGACAATTCATGTACATAAAGCTCTAATTTTTGTCATTCGAACAAGACCTTGTACATGACAGACGTCAGAGTATGCAACTGAAACATAGTCAGTCCATTCCACAGGCTTTATAGGAAAGTCTGCTCTGATACCTGATGAGAAGGGAAATTGATGGTGATTAGAAATAAATTCTATATTGTTAAGTATAGTTCTAAACCCACAATGAATCCTTACATCAAATTTAATGATTGACACTAGTTCAACCCAATAAAATAACTGAGAGTATTAATCCCGGACCGTTCTCCCTAGGAATTTACAATGAAATGCTTTTATTATTGCGTATGAAGAATATTTTGGGATTTTGTAAAAGAGACAAGGAATGTAAATACAAGAGGAATTAACTAATTAACTAAAAGCTTTTGGCAAGGATGAGAATTAGAAGTCCTATCCTTATTATCATCATCAATTGTGACAAGAATTATCCATTGCTCCACTTATTAACCTCTAACTATGAAGAAAAGTCAAGTGGATACAATCAACTTGAGTCCACAAGTCCCAGTCAAATCATGAGGAAAACTAGCTTTAGTGGCATTCAAGTCATGAGCAACTTCCAATTGTCAACAACAAGAGAATTGATAACTCAAGAGTTCCAATACTCAACCAAGCCAAGAGGAGAAAAATGATATCTCTTAATCTTAAAATAAAAAAATATTCATCAAACACCTAGTGGGCAATAAAAATAAACATCATCAATTGCAATCGAATTAAAGCTATATAATCAAGCAAGAAATCAACAACGGAAACTAGGCAAATATAAAAAGACATGGAAATCATAATTGCATTAAGGAGAATTAAATCAACAAAAGAGTGCATGAACTAAATTAACAAAATAAATGAATTAACAAGGAAAGTAAAATACTAGAACAAGTAAAAGTAAAGAAAACTAAATAGAGGAGAAGGAGATAGAGATCTAGATCTCAAAAGGACTAAACTAAGAACTTAATCTAGAGAGAAGAGAGAGCCTCTCTAGAAAACTACATCTAAACTATGATGAAAACTAAACTATGACTACTTGCTTCATTCCCCCCATCAACCTTAGGTTCAATAGCATCAGAAATGAGTTGGATTGGGCCCAAATAAGCTAGAACACTGGCCACGTTTTCCCTAAAAATGGGCCACGATGATCCCGCGATGTGCACCATGGATAACGCGTGTGCATCGTGTAAATGCAGAGAAACTATAGCAAAATACATATCATTTTGAAGCCCCGGATGTTACTTTCCAACGCAATTGGAACTGCCTCATTTAAATCTTTGTAGCTCAAGTATGATCGATTTAGTACAAAGAGTCAGGTTGACAGCTGCTTGCGATTCCTTCATTTCTTCTATGAGTTCTCCATTTTTGCATGCTTTTTCTTCATTCCTTCAACCCATATCTTACCTTCTAATCCTGAAATCACTTAAAACAACACATAATCAAATAATCGAATGAGGGAAGGCGAAATTAATTTAGCAATTTAAGGGCCTAAAAAGTATGTTTTCACTCTTAAGCACAATTTAAGGAGAATTAGCAAACCATGCTATTTTAGTGAATAAATGTGGGAAAAGTTGATAGAATCTCCTAAATCAACACAGGATAAACCACAAAATTGGAGTTTATCAATACCATAATGTAACACCCTCACTATCAATGTCATGCTTCCGGTTGCGCCACTCCGATAGTAAAAAGTATTACGACTTACTTCATATACTTAATAATAATATTGGAGCCTTTGACTTGAAACTATATCGCTGATTTCTTTGAAAATCGGGAAAAACTATTTAGCTTGAAAACAAACAAAATCTATATATATACAAGATTTCTTACATAAGTAGCAAAAATATTAACATATAAAACATACAAGCTCTATCCATCTTACAACAGTTTAATAATAAGGGCGAAGGATAAAGCTAAACGTGTAAACAAACGAAATAGTATATTAAGTACTTAACTAAAACTCCACAAACTTCTTCGTCCGTCCATGAAAAGAAAAAACTGTTACGGAACGAAGCTAACCACACGGTCTCACAACGGAGTGTTCAGAACTTGTCATAAGAAATATGCAAACAAGTAATTTTTTCTATTGTTTTCGTTGTTATCGGTTTTTGTATTCCTTCAAAAAATAATGTACAGTATTTTAACCACCCAAAAATTCAAAATCTAAAGACTCACCGTTTTCTTATAAAAGACTTAAAAGTTCCTAACAGATATAACTGACCAATCTATTCCAATATAGTTCATTAAGTCTATGATGAACCAGTTGATTTTGCATATTTTACAAACCATCAATCAAGAAACCAATCATGCATCAACCAACCACTATCATCACATTCAACACCAAAGACTAAATAGACAAAATGCAATAGACTACAAAAAGAAGACGCTAAGCACAGTACGATTATCGCGATTCAGCGTTCACATTAGCGTTGATTATCGGACGAATTATGTGGACAGTTTGATGTGGATTCATTATGCCAACTCGATTACCTAGTTGGATTCCAATTTGGAGTGTAAATTGCCGGTAATACTTGGAGGAAAAATGAGGGAAAAAGACACGAGATTTATCGTGGATTTACTTCTGAAAAATCTGTATGGTAAAACCCCATTTTAGTGAAATCATGCATTTTGGTGACCCACAACGAGGTAACCATCTGATTTATTCACGGTAACCGACCGGTAACGAGACCTTAAAATTCCAAAACGCAAACCGTCTCCCCCTTCATTTTGAAATTTCCTCTCTCTAACCTCTCTTCTCCCTTTATTCTCTTCCAACTGCCGCCTCTCCGCTGCGCGTTCATCCTCAGCCCTGCGCCACCTACCTCCACCAGCTCATTCCTCTTCTCCCCTCTGTCAGCCTACGATTCGCGCTCCTTTTCTCTGTTTGTGTCTGACGTTGCCATCCAGCATCGCCTTCGTCGCCGTCTAGCACCAACACGACTCCCACCTTCTTCTTCTCTCCTGTCTCCTCTTCCAGTTCCTCTTTTAAGTTTTCTTTTTTTTTTTTTTTTTTTTTTTTTTTTTTTTTTTTTATTTATTTATAGTTTAGTATATATACAGTAAATCTATGCATATTAATATAAAAAAAAATTATGTATATTAATTTTTTTTTATATAGTTTAGATAATTTGTTGACATCTATGCTAATTTTGGATTTAGAAGGAAGTAATTTAGGATTAGGAATTATTTATATGTAATTTAGATTTATATTGAGTTATGTAATGCTATCATCTAGAGTTTAGGGTAAGTTATGGATTTAGGATTGTATCATATCCTAATATAGGATTTAGGATGAACTTAATTTAAGGATATGAATAGTTATTGTTAATTTAGAAGAAGTGCAAGATGCTTGAATTTGAGTGGAAATGTACCAAGAAAATATTATAAACCTTAAGTTCATTATAAATATATTACTCTATATTATGCAGTGTTTATAGTAGCAACAGTTAACTCTAAAGATTATAACATTTACCGTTATATATAAGTTCGCCGTCATCTATAATCCTGTCTTAAGAACAGTTGTTATTTAATTCATAGTCTGACTGTGATGCTGCTGGATTGAGGTGGTGGATTTGTGGGAACCGTTTAAAAGTGGATATATGTCAAGTTTTAGGGGAGGTTATTGTCAATTTTTGTTTTTGAAATAATTTTTTTTCTTGTTAATCATTTACTCTTAATTGAATTAAATAAATATTTAAAAAAAAATAGTAATATATATAATATATATTATAGTATATATATATATACGACTTGGCCCTGGTAGGGCTAGGCAAACGCCTCTGCCTCTTGCTGAGGCTAGTGTTGCCTTTTTAGGCATCATCTTTTTGCTTATCTCCCTGCAAATATTCACGTTGAGAAAGTAGGGAGAGAGTTTTGAGTTGCCCTTATGTAGCTCAATGATCAAAATCAAAGACGGCTTAAAATACGCTTGCCACCTGGAAACACTTAGTTTTGATCAAGATTTTTAACATCATTTTGTAAAACATCTCTTAGCCATTACTTTCATCATATATCAACTCGACTAAAAATTTTGATTGAGTAAGTCAGATGAATATTTGTGATAGATAAGACGGAATGCGCTAAATTTCTTTTCCTTTGATAGTGGAAATGATTTTGTTGCATACTATTCCATGCTGGAATGAGAATGCAATGATACATTGTTTATCATGCAATTTCTTGTCTTAGGATACCGCCATATCCTAAATCTGAGCATCGTGTCTCCACTGAATTTTGAATCGATGAGGAACAGGTACAGGTAAAGACAAGAAGATTGTGGAGCTTTGTTGTAAGGAACCTATTAAGTATCGAATGTGTTTCAGTCCAAGGAGGAGGATTTTTCTTAAGCCTATCATGGAGAGGCTTAATGGGTTTGTAGATTTGGGATGAAATCCGAGACAAATTTGAGATATCCTAGGAAACCTCTGGAGCTGAGGTTTATCAAGGATATAATCTGAAAACTTTTCTGCAAACGAAATTGATCTTTTCAATTGGAGTTATAGTACCTTGGAAGATATAGTGACCAAGAAAACGGATTTTTGTTGGAAAAGAACAATTTGTTTACTTAACAAAACCATTTTGGATATTAATAAGAAAAAAAAAAAAAAAATTTAAACATGTTTAATGCATGTAAGTCTGGGAAAAGATTTAAAACATCATCAAATGTCAACAATTGCAAGTTGAACTATGGATTGAAAATTCATCTCATTGAAGTATTTTTAACAAAAAAATTTAAAGAAATGGGACATTCATAACAAAAATTACGATTCCATTCATATGTCCAAATGGAACCGTAAATGCTGTTTTGTATCGGTCTGATTCTGGTGATTTGGATCTGCCAAAAAACCGGATTTCATTGATCAAATTTTGAGAAAATGTTGTGCAAGTTTTAACTCATAATTAAGCCAATCTTTTTTCTGTTTGGATAGGATAACAGAATCCATTGTAAGGCTTCGATTCAAAGGTTTGTAATTAATGACAAGCCTAGGGGTTCCTCGTGTCTAGTTTCAGTTGCTATTAACATAAAAGCCAGAGCAAGACCAATGTGACTCTACTAGGACGAATTAAGCCTTTTTCAAAGATTTTTATTTCTTTTGGAGACAATGCGCAAAAGACGCTGCCATTTCGATTGAACTGGGGCGCGGGCTTTTGTAGGAATTTTTGATTCTTTAGAATTCTTTCATAGGGAAGATCAACAACGTCGTTCTTTACCTATACTCAAGAAAGCAATGGGCAAATAAACAAAAGACTTCTCAATTTGGATTCTAAAAGGTCTGATTTGTCCTGAATCTTCTGTCGTGGTGAGAGTTGGATTCAAGGGTTTTAAAAGAGATTTTTCTTCTTTCAAAAGAAACAAATTTTTTTTTTTTTTTAACTTTAACTATCGAAGTAAAAAGTTTTTTGTTTGTTGAATCTAAACTCAAAGAAGGTTACTTGTCCTCCCACAAAAGAGGTAGGTCCCGGAAAATTGCTAGGTAAGAAAACAAAAGGATTATAAATGTTTGTTAGCACAAATTACGGAGATCACACTTTTCACAACTCGTACCACTATACCAGAATGGCACTGGGTCGTCCAGAGTAATACTTACGTGAGTAAGGTCGAATCCCAAAGGATTGATGGTTTTGAAGCCAATCTAATGGTTATCTGATAATCTTAGTCAGGAAGCTCAATTGAGTGTTTATCAGTTGAATTAGAATAACCATAGGACAATAAATTTAAAAGTTAGCATTGTTGCTGTGATGTAATGGGAGAATGTTGGAGTTTTGGAGATCTTTGTCCTATTGAATCTCTGCTACATATCCTCTGTACTTTCAATCCGCAGCACGTCCTCTCTATGGCAAGCTTCTGTGTTGGTGGATCACCTTTGTCAATGGCTACCTTTCATCATTCCAGTGAAAACTACGCTCATCGCGCTTCATGTCACAGCACGGCTAATCACCGGTTGGTTTCCGATCCGGTTGGAATAGGATTTACTATCCTTTTGATCTGTACATTAACGCCCAGCCGTCGGATTTGAGCCGTTCACAGGTCATTCAATCCTTGAATCCTACTCGGATTATGCCACAAACAAGGCTTCAGACTTTCCGGAGTCTTCAGAATGCCGCATCATTCTAGCTATACCACGACAATTCTGAATATTAAGAATTCTAAGAACCACTCAGTTCAATCGGATTATAGACGGAGGTTGGTCAGGCACACGATTCGTGGGTTGAGGAAGGGATGATGTCACAGATCACACCCTCATCACAGTTAAGCGCGAATAACATCTAGATAGAACAACGTGGTCTTGATGGAAACGAAATACTTGCATTAAAATTCATGAGACACGAGCAGAGCTCCTCCCCCCCAACAATGGGGTTAGAGACTCATACGTCAAAGAGAATATCGAAAAGTTAGATCTAAAATGTCATGAGGATACAAAATAAGTCTCTAAAAGTTGTTAGAATACTAACTAGTAGCCTAGGGTATACAAAAATATGAGTTAGACATGATGGTGATGCAGAGACCCATCTTCTGGGCCCACTGTGGCTGGGTGCCTTGGTGACTGGTGGTTGGGCTGAACTTTCAGGTGCAGAGGCCATTTGTGGAGTGGAACCCAAATATTTTGTGCCAGTTTGGCGTTCAACCCAGTTTTTTATCCTCTTCTGGCGGCTGACGCCAGAATTGGGCACGAAGCTGGCGTTGACACAGCCAGTGTCACGTCGTCCATTTTGTGGCAAGTATGGACTATTATATATGGAAGTCTCTGGATGTCTACTTTCGCAAGCGCAATTGAGAAGCATGCCATATCGAGTTCTGTACTCCATGAAAATCCACTTGAGTGCAGGGAGTGAATCCAACAGCATCGCAGTCCTTTTTCAGCCTGAATCAGATATTTTGCTCAGACTCCTTCAATTCAGCCAGAAAAAATACCTGAATTGAAAAAAAAAAAACACAGCAAACCATAGAAAGTCCCAGAATATGAATATTTTTCCTAAAAACTACTAGAAATAGACTAAAAACACACTAAATAGCAACTACAAAAAAACTATATAATTATCCCCAAAAAGCGTATAAATATCCGACTCAATCACAAACAACCAAACTTAAATGGTGCTTGTCCTCAAGCCAACTAGACAAATAAAATAGAGACTAAAAGGGTGAGAAGCAATAATATCTCAGAGTTTTTGATTGAGTCTCAGATTCTAATTAGATGAACGGACTAGTTAGCTTTTTGCCTTACTGAACAGTTTTGGCATCTCACTGATCCATTGAAGCTCAGAGTGATTGGCTCTATAGGAACTTTCAGAATTCAGATTACGTGTTATTGATTCTCTTAGTTTCAGTGTGATGATTACTTGAACCACAGCTTCTTTATTGAGCTCTTGGCCGTGGCCCTAAAGCCACTTTGTTTTCCAGTATTACTACCGGATACATAAATGCCACAGACAGATAATGGGTGAAACCTATCAGATTGGACTTCAGCTGTTGCCTACAGTCCCAAATTAGAGGTGTCCAGAGTTATTAAGCACACGTGCGTGCTGTCTGCTTTGGACCTTGACTTAACCGCTCAGTCCTCAAGTTTTCACTTGAACCTTCACGCCACAAGCCCATGGTTAAGGACAGCTTAATATAGCTGCTTAGGCCAGAATTTCATTCCCTTAAGCCCTCCTATTCCACTGATGCTCAAACGCCTTGGGGATCCTAGCCCTGGCCTTTGGTGGTGTGATAGGTTATTGGCTTTTTTTGTTATTTTTTTATGCAAAGCTTGTTCTTGCTCGCTATTCTTGCGTCAACATCATTTTATGATTTTTCCAGTAATTATCGAATAACATGTCATCATGTATCATCATTCTTTCAAGAGCCAAAACATATTTAACAGTCTTAAACAACAAATTCAAAAGACACTATGCACTGTTCAAGCGATATAATTAAACTAAATAAAAAAAAAAAAAAAAAAAAAAAAAAATTAGAATTATTTTATTTAACTGAAATTTTATTGCTTCTTATTCAAAAATCTACCTATTTTAATTCATGTTGCTGATTGATGTCAGAAAAATAAACCTTATAGCTTAATTTGGAATAAAATCACAAATAGATACTAATTACTACTATATGACGTCTAAGGTAAACTTTTTATAAGGACACTGTCACAGAGTCTGAAGGCATGAAAGGAAATTAACAACCTTTATCTGGGGGTATGGGGGTTTCTCTGATCCTTGGGATGCTTGGTATCACAGAAGATTTTTGGGCGCTTCAGATTCCCGTTAACGTCACGTCCTTGACCCTCTTTGCTACGTTAAGCATATGGCGGTTAGCATTGACTGCTTTTCTTCTGTGGTATATTCTCCATAGCTCCATGTATCTTGGTGACAGACGTCTCAGGATATTCCCAATATCTGCTATGGAGGAATCTATCGGAAGGATTCCTGTTGGCTCTTTTCCTTTATAGATCCTCCTGTGCCTGCTGTCTCTCCATTGATGCTTTTGTGATTGGCTTCTCAATTAGGATATATTCCAGTCATTCCCAAATCTTGACTCCAAGCGTCCTTGCAGCAGTAGAAAATCACCCTTGGAAATAAGCCCAACCTGGCCTCTCTGAAATTTTTGTTAAGCAATCTTATAGAGCTCTGTTGAACTCAGCTGCAGTGAACCTCAACTTCCTTTCCCATCATGATTCAATGGATCATCACTGCTTTTACACTAATGTGACTTCAGACGAGCTTGCTGGTGCAAACAGAGAAATAACAGCCCACATGAAATAGTACTCCAGCCACTCCTCTCGGACACTGGTTTGACATCCTCACTCTTAGTTAATTTGTGGGACGGCCCTTTCTGTGTAGGTGGTCACCTGGCTCTAGGCGACACCCTACAGCAATTCTGTCCCTCCCAATTTTCATCCCAACCGCGACCAATGGTACTGCTCCTCATCATCCTCTAGCCTTTGAAGGTCTTCATCCTTTAACGCTGACGCTCGGAGCATCTGCTGTATCTCCCTATAACTGTCCAAGAACTCACGCACCAACCCCCACGGATGGTATGACACAAATCTTCCCTGACCATGGTCCCGGAAATCCGCGAATAGCGAGGCTGCTTCAGATAGTCTTTGCTTCTGTCAGTCTCGCCGATATTAGCGTAAAACTCCTGGACCATGTTCCTTGCCTACTTCCGTCTGTCAGAATGCTAGGAAACTTCCAGTATCCTCGATTCGAATTTGCTCCTGGATCCCGATATTTTCAGTCTTCTTCAGATCGAATCTAACCTCCAGGATTACTGATCTTAGACCCATTACTTTAAGACAATGGTCTGAATGTCTTTAGATAAACACTTCCCTTGATTCCAAAGCGGTTTTAGAATATTCTCTATCTTGCCTCTTAGAGATTTGTGTGAATTGTTTCCCTTGGAGCCATGAATCTTATGAATGAATTTCGGAAAAAACCACAACCAAACTTAGAGGTTGCTTGTCCTCAAGCAAAAAAAGAAGAGAAAGGAGAGGGACGGGTAGAAGAAAGATTGAGAGCACTCGTTGTGAAGGAAGCAAACGGAGGGAGGCAGCGGAACCCAATTTAAAAAGTAGGGGCATGGAGGGGGAGGGTGGGTGGGATTTTCGAAAAAATGGAACGAGGGATCGCATAGATAAAAAGATGAGTTTGTTGGGAAAAAAGATAAGATTTAGAGATCTATAGTTTAATTTTACGTGACAAGAAGGACTAGTCTTTTTTTTGAAAAGAATAATTCTGGATTTTTGAAAAAGATAATATTTGAAAAAGATATGGATTAGTTGAAAAGATTTTTTGGAAAAAAAAAAAAAAAAAATTTTGAAAAAGATAGATTTTTCAGAAAAGATTTGAAAAGAGTTGGACTGAATTTTGGAAACAAATGGAATTCTTAACAATTAAGGATATTTAGAAATCGGATTTTGATCATATCATGTAAAAATCCATGCATATGAAGGTCATTCCCAAATTTAAACAATTAAATTGGAAAATCTCGTGTGGAATCCTGGAGACAATGGCTCCTCCGCCTAGTTACCTCTGGCGTACTACGGAACACTCCTTACTAAAGAAATCACGCAAACATTCTATTAACGCCCAACACACTGCCCTGTTTTGGCGTTCACGCGCCCAGTTGCAGCACATTGGACTGGCGCTTCACACGCCCAGTGGGTGGCACATTCCCTGGCCCTTGAACGCCTAAATGCTGCCATTACTGGCGTTCACGCGCCCAGCTGGAGCCACATTTTGGGCGCCTGAACGCCCCAAAAGGCCCATTTTACTGGCTTGTTTTTGTCTTGCGCCGATTAGCTCTTTACTCTGTTTTGTGTGCCGAGGTCTTCCGTAAATGATTTATTTACCTTGTTGATCAAATGAAACTACTATATAAAATATAAGATAGAAATAGGCAAGAAATGCTTGTGGCAGCCATGTCTGCCCCGTGGCTGGGGCGCGTGCCTATAGCCCCAGCAAAGCGCTTCTTTACATATTGTCTTTAGCTGCACCTTGCTGAGCTTTTAATCTAGCTTCAGCCCTGAGCACTCTTGCTCAAGTGTTTGCCTTCTAGATAGTGCTTGATTCTCGGTCCATTGACAATGAACTTCTTATCAAAATCAATATCTGGAAGCTCCACATAACCATATGTTGACACACTTGTAATCACCTATGGTCCCCTCCACCGGCACTTCAGTTTCCCGGGGAATCATCTGAGCCTAGAGTTAAAAAACAGACCTTCTCTCCTGGTTCAAAGATTCTAGATGACAGCTTCTTCTGTTCATGCCCATTTTTTTTATTTTTTCTTATATTAAGCTTAGCATTTTCGAAAGCTGTAGATCTGATAATTCCTCTAGCTCATTTAGCCGGAGCAATCGTTTTTTCTCTGCTAAGTATTGGCAATCATAAACGGCTCTTAGCGACATCTGGGTGCAATAGGCCTTCACTGTTCCCAGTCCCCGAGGCAACAGTGGCCATGCCCCTTACCATACACGAGTTGGTATAGAGATGTCCCTATAGGAGTCTTGAAATGTATGCCCACAGAGCATAATCCAAGCTCCTTGCCCAACCCCTTCCTCTACAACGTAGTATTTACTATCCGTTCAGGATTCTCTTTAATTTCTCCTGTTAGAAACTTCAAGCTTGCCCTGGTCTTAGCTGCTGACGCATCGATATGGAGTGGCCACTTGGTGGCGAATTCCATACCGAACCATGGCAGAGTAAACTGTTTATCTGCAGAAGTGAGTGCTCCCATCGCTGATTAACCCCAAACTCATCAGGACACCCCAAACCTGCTTTACACACAATATGTTCTGGAGGAATTTCAGCACTGTGTTTTTTAGTGTCATTGGCGAGGGATCGTGGCCTGATTGCCTCAACCCATTTTGATCCATAGTCAACTGCCACCAGAATATAAGTGTTTGAGTATGATGGAGGGAAAGGTCATGAAGTTCAATTCCCCACTACATCAAACAACCCTATTTCCAAGATTCCTTGTTGAGGCATGGCGTAACCATGAGGCAGATTACCAGCTCTTTGCAACTGTCACAATTTACGTACAACTCTCTCGGGAACCTTTATAGAGTGTGGGCCGATAGAAGCCACATTGGAGAACCTAGGTGGCTGTTCGCTCACCTCCGAAATGGCCTACATATTGAGATCCATGGCAACGCCACATGATCTTCTGTGCTTATTCTCGTGCCTCTGGAAACTACATCCCGTCACGAATCACATCTCCCGTTTGCACATCCTTCTCTCGCATAAAGAGACTATCCCAGCTTCATCCCACAACGTTGGTACTTTGCATCAGTAATTAGTTTCTTTTTTGTATTCTATTGTACCCCTTGGGTATGAACCAATTGCACCAAGCTTTGATAGTTCTGCGAAAACTCTCTAACCACTGGTGACTTCCTGAGAAATGGCAAATAGCCCGATGCTACATCCAGGGAGAGGGCGTCTCAGAGATCCTCCCTCCAATCCAATAAAAGTAGACATCCAGGGATTTCCAACAATATATAATAGTCCATACTTTGCCCAGGTTTTGACGACGCAAATTGGCGTTTAACGCCTAGTCTTTACTCTATTCTGGCGTTAAACGCCAGAACTGGCATAAAAACTGGAGTTAAACGCCAGAAACAGGCAGCAACTTGGCGTTTAACTCCAAGAAAAGTCTCTACACATGGAAGCTTCAATGCTCAGCCCAAGCACACACCAAGTGGGCCCCGGAAGTGGATTTCTGCACTATCTATCTTAGTCTACTCATTTTCTGTAAACCTAGGTCACTAGCTTAGTATAAAAACTACTTTTAGAGATTTATTTTGCATCTCATGACATTTTCACGTTTTATATTGTATCTCTATGGCATGAGTCTCTAAACTCCATGATTGGGGGTGAGGAGCTCTGCTGTGTCTCGATAAATTAATGCAATTACTTCTATTTTCTGTTCAACACGCTTGTTTCTATTCTAAGATATTCGCTCGTACTTAACCATGAAGAATGTGATGATCTGTGACACTCATCATCATTCTCAACCTATGAACACGTTCCTGACAACCACTTATGTTTTATCTGTAATAGCTTGAGTGTATATCTCTTGGGTTCTTGGTTCAGGAGTTTGATTGCCTCTCCTGACAACAGAGTGTTCAACTCATGAATCCAGAGTCTTCGTGGTAAAAGCTAGAATCAATTGGCAGCATTCTTGAGATCCGGAACGTCTAAACCTTGTCTGTGGTAATCTAAGTAGGATCTAGGAAGGGATGACTGTGACGAGCTTCAAACTCACAAGTATTGGGCGTAGTGACAGACGCAAAAGGATCAATGGGTCTTATTCCAACACAAGTGAGAACCGACAGATGATTAGCCATGTACATAGACCTTTTTCACCGAGAGGACGGATGGTAGCCATTGACAACAGTGATCCACCAACATACAGCTTGCCATGGAAGGAACCTTGCGTGCATGAAGAAGAAGACAGTAGGAAAGCAGAACTTCAGAAGACGGAACATCTCCAAAACCTCAATCTGTTCTCAATTACTGCATAACAGGTATTTATTTGATGCTCTTTTACTTTTTACTATTGAAATTAAGAATTATCATTGATTTCATGACTAAGAATTACAAGATAAACATAGCTTGCTTCAAGCCGACAATCTCCGTGGGATCGACCCTTACTCACGTAAGGTATTACTTGGACGACCCAGTGCACTTGCTGGTTAGTGGCATCGGAGTTGTGAAAAGTGTAATTCACAATTTCGTGCACCAAGTTTTTGGTGCCGTTGCCGGGGATTGTTCGAGTTTGGACAACTAACGGTTTATTTTGTTGCTTAGATTAGGAAAAAAATTTCTTTTTAGTTTAGAGTCTTCCGTTTGAGTTTAGTTTCATATTTTAAGTTTAGTGTCCTTTGTGTTTTAGTTTTCTGAAAAAAATTTCAAAAAGTTGCTTTTGGTGTTCATCTTAATATTCAAAGTTTTCCTGTTTATTTTCTTTGTTTTGATCTAAAAACTCTAAGTTTGGTGTCATTTTTACTGTTTTCTCTCTTTCTTCATTAAATTCAAAAATATCATTTCTCTTTATTTTAATTGATTTTTGAATTCTGCTTTTAAAAATTCAGATTTTCATTTTAAAACTTCCTATTTTATCTTATCTTAGTTTTAGAATTTCAAAATTCAAATCTTTTTCAAAAATCATATCCAAGGTTTTTCAAATTTTCTTAATTAATCAATTATTCTAGTTTTCAAAATTTGTATTTTATTTTCTATTTATTTTATTTTATTTTATTCGGTTGCTTTTAATTAAATAAAATAACAACAAAAATATAATTTATTTGTAATTCACATCAGTTCCCTTTTCTCCATCATGGACATAAGTGGAAATGAATAGTCCAGAAGGACTCTGAGGTCATATGCTAACCCCAATACTGCTGCATATGGGAGTAGTATCTGTATACTTCCCATCAAAGCAAGCAGTTTTGAGCTAAATCCTCAGCTCATTATCATGGTGCAGCAAAATTGCCCGTAATCCGGTCTTCCACAGGAAGAACCTACTGAGTTTCTGGCACAGTTCTTGTAAATTGCTAACACGGTACGTGACAAGGAGGTAGATCAGGATGTCTACAGACTACTACTATTTTCATTCGCTGTGAAAGATCAAGCTAAAAGGTGGTTAAATAACCAACCCACAGCAAGCATAAGAACATGGAAACAGCTGTCAGAAAAATTCCTGAATCAATATATCCCTCCTAAAAGGATGACACAGCTAAGGCTGGACATCCAAGGCTTCAAACAAGGAGATAATGAACCTCTTTATGATGCCTGGGAGAGGTACAGAGGGATGCTAAGGAAATGCCCCTCTGAAATGTTTTTAGAGTGGGTGCAGTTAGACATCTTTTACTATGGGCTTACAGAAAAAGCTCAGATATCTCTAGATCACTCAGCTGGTGGATCTATACACATGAGAAAAACAATTGAAGAGGCTCAAGAACTCATCGATACAGTTGCTAGAAATTAATATCTGTACATAAGTAGTGAGTCCTCCATGAAAGAATAAGCTAAGGCAGTATCTACTGACTTTAGTCCTCAGGAACAAGTTACTAAACTCAATCAGCAACTATCTTCTATAACAAGACAGTTAGCAGAATTTAAAGAGATGCTACAAGACACTAAAAATGCTAACAAGAATATGGAAGYACAATTGAATCAGACAAGACAGCAGCTATCTGAACAGATAACAGAAGAATGCCAAGCTGTTCAACTAAGGAGTGGAAAGACATTAAATAATTTAGCTCAAGGTAGCAGAAAGCCAAGAAAGGAACAACTGACAGAGGATGACCAAACCACTATCTAAAATCCCTCTGAGAACAGTAAGAGCCCAGAGAGGAATCATTCTGGCGTTCAAACGCCAGAAAAGGGTGACAGATTGGCGTTAAACGCCCAGTGGATGCCTACTTCTGGCATTCAAATGCCAGAAAAGGGTGAAAAACTAGCGTTAAACGCCCAATCCATGTCCAGTTCTGGCGTTCAAATGCCAGAAAGGGGTGGAAAGTTGGCGTTAAACGCCCATCCAACCCCTAATCCTGGCGTTCAAATGCCAGTGAGGGATCAGACACCTGAGAGTGCTGATAGTAACCCCTCCAAGAAGGCTTCTCCAACCACCTCTGTAGGAAATAAACCTGCAGCAATTAAGGTTGAAGAATACAAAGCCAAGATGCCTTATCCTCAGAAACTCCGCCAAGCGGAACAGGATAAACAATTTGCCCACTTTGCAGACTATCTCAGGACTCTTGAAATCAAGATTCCGTTTACAGAGGCACTTGAGCAAATACCCTCTTATGCTAAGTTCATGAAACAAATCTTAAGTCATAAGAAGGATTGGAGAGAAACAGAAAAAGTTTTTCTCACTGAAGAATGCAGTGCAGTCATTCTAACAAGCTTACCAGAAAAGCTTAAGGATCCCGGAAGCTTTATGATACCATGCACATTAGAGGGTACTTGTACCAAGACAGCTCTATGTGACATTGGGGCAAGTATCAATCTAATCCCTGCATCCACTATCAGAAAGCTTGGCTTGACTGAAGAGGTCAAACCAACCCGGATATGTCTTCAACTTGCTGATGGCTCCATTAAATATCCATCAGGCATAATTGAGGACATGATTGTCAAGGTTGGGCCATTTGCCTTCCCCACTGACTTTATAGTAC
>QBTX01002249.1:0-23015 GCA_003063285.2 Arachis monticola
TTGGAGATTGAGTTGTTTGATGTATGGGGTATTGACTTCATGGGGCCTTTCCCACCATCATACTCAAACACTTATATTCTGGTGGCAGTGGATTATGTATCCAAATGGGTGGAAGCTATTGCAACACCCACTAACAATACTAAGGCAGTGCTGAAATTCCTCCAGAAACACATCTTCAGCAGATTTGGTATCCCTAGAGTACTAATCAGTGATGTGGGAACTCATTTCTTCAATAAACAGCATTACTTTGCTTTGGTTCGATATAGAGTTAGCCACAGGGTAGCTACTCCATATCATCCACAGACAAATGGGCAAGCTGAAGTCTCTAATAGAGAACTTAAAAGAATCCTGGAACGGACTGTAATTAACCGTAGAAGAGATTGGGCAAGAAGCTTGGATGATGCTCTGTGGGCATACAGAACAGCATTCAAGACTCCTATAGGAACTTCTCCATACCAGCTTGTGTACAGAAAAGCTTGTCACTTGCCAGTGGAACTGGAACATAAGGCCTATTGGGTAACCATATTCCTAAACCTTGATGCCAAGTTAGCTGGAGAAAAACGATTGCTGCAGTTAAATGAGCTAGAGGAATTCAGACTCAATGCCTTCAAAAATGCAAAAATTTACAAAGAGAAAGCAAAAAGATGGCATGATAAGAAGTTGTCATCCAGAGTCTTTGAGCCAGGGCAGAAAGTTCTGCTGTTTAATTCTAGGCTCAGATTGTCCCCAGGAAAATTGAAATCCCAGTGGAGAGGTCCATATGTGATTACAAGAGTGTCACCCCTATGGATATGTGGAGCTTCAGGATAATGATTCTAACAAAAAGTTTATTGTTAATGGACAGAGAGTTAAACATTATCTTGAAAGCAATTTTGAGCAAGAATGCTCAAAACTGAGACTTGATTAAAGCTCAATAATAGTCCAGCTAAAGACAATAAAGAAGCACTTGCTGGGAGGCAACCCAGCCATTTACAAAGCTTATTTGTTAATTAATTGATTTTTACAGGTTTATGTCAATTATCTTCAAGGTAAAATAGCAATTGCTTGAGTTCACAAAGTTACAGAAGGATTCGCAGGATAAAATAGCAAAAAGGAAGCTCACTGTGCGAAAAAGCCAGTAAGAGCTGTTTTGGGCGTCGAACACCTAAAAGAAGCATCTACTGGGCGTTCAACGCCAGTAAGGATAGCCATTTGGGCGTTAAACGCCAGAAAGAAGCATCTTCTGGGCGTTGAACGCCAGAAAGAAGCATCTTCTGGGCGTTTAACGCTAGATTTATAGCATCCTGGGCGTTCAGAAAAATGCCAGTGACAAAGGAGTTCCTGGCGTTCAACGCCAGCTAGAAGCAACAGCTGGGCGTTGAATGCCCAGGAGAAGCTGCAAATGGGCGTTAAACGCCCAAAACATGCAGCGTTTGGGCGTTTAATGCCAGGATTGTGGGGAGGAGGTAAATTCGTTTTCACTTCAAATTTTTTCCATTTTTCATGTTTCAATTCATGATTTCTTGCATAAACATATTACAAACTCTCATCTTTCAACTTCAATTCCAAAAAWTTTTAATCCTAAACATGTTTCTTAATTTTTCTTCAATATCTTTTCAAACCTTTTTCAAAACTCAATTATCTTTTTGAATTCTTTTCAAATCTTTTTAATTTCTTCTCAAATCTTTTTCAAACTCATCATATTATCTTTTTGAATTCAAAGTTATCTTTTTCAAAATCTCATCATATTTTTTGAATTTTCAAAATTGCCTCTCCTTCTATTCCTCTCATTTCCTTTCTTTTGCTTGAGGACAAGCAAACCTCTAAGTTTGGTGTATTTTTTCGTGATCACTGAGCTAAAACTCATCAAGATCGTGGCACCTAAGGGAAAACAAACTACTTCAAGAGGCAAGAAAGAGAATATTCCAAAACCACTTTGGAATTAAGAGAAGTTCTTAAATAAAGAACATGCTGACCATTACCACAAAATAATGGGTCTGAGATCAGTGACCCCGGAAGTTAAATTCGATCTGAAAGAAGACGAATATCCGGAGATACAGGAGCTAAAGCGCCATAAGCTGTCTCTTGAAGAACCAGACACCCCACAAGTTGAAGGAGCACCCATCATCTCCCAAACCAAAGGTTGTTGAGTCCTAATCTTAAACTTAACTTTGTGATAATTGTTCTTATTAGGAATTTACCTTAGAAGTTATATATTAGTAGTAGTAATTAGTATCTCTATTTTGATTTTATCTCTAATTCAGCTATAATTTATTTTTCTCATCATCATCAAACATGAATAAAAGTAGAATTTTAGAATAAAGAGGCAATTTTTTCGAGTTTTTAATAAGGAAAATTCTAATTATTTAGATGTGGTGGCAATACTTTTTYTCTTCTGAATGAATGCTTGAACAGTGCATATTTTTGATATTGAATTTCATGAATGTTAAAATTGTTGGCTCTTGAAAGAATGGTGAACAAGAGAAATATTATTGATGATCTGAAAAATCATGAAATTGATTCTTAAAGCAAGAAAAAGCAGTGAAAAAAGTGGCAAAAAAAAGGGAAATCATTGGATAAAGAAAAAGAAAAGCCAATAACCCTTAAAATCAAAAGGCAAGGGTGAAAAGGATCCAAGGCTTTGAGCATTAATGGATAGGAGGGCCCAAGGAAATAAATCCAGGCCTAAGCGGCTAAATCAAGCTGTCACTAACCATGTGCTTGTGGCATGCAGGTCCAAGTGAAAAGCTTAAGACCGAGTGGTTAAAGTCGTGATCCAAAGCAAAAGAGTGTGCTTAAGAACTCTGGACACCTCTAATTGGGGACTTTAGCAACTGCTCTATTCATCTTGGTTTACTCATTTTCTGTTAAACTAGGCCTACTAGTTTTATATTTAAACAACTTTTTAGAGACTTATTTTGTATCTCATATCATTTTAGATCTGAATTATATACCTTGTAATGGCATGAGTCTTTAAACTCCATTGTTGGGAGGGGGCGTGAGGAGCTCTGCAGCGTCTCGATGAAATCTAATGCAATTGTTTCATACCCTGCGTGTCCATAGCTGTCCGACCCGGGGCCTTATTAGCTGACAAGCACTGACCGCACCTCTTCAGGTCATGACGACCCGACCACTTCTCAAAAAGCTCGGCCAAAATGCCCGACCTCTTCTCAAAAACAGCTCGGCCAAAATGCCCGACCTCTTCTCAAAAGAGCCGCTCGGCCAAATGTCCCGACTACCTCTTCTCAAAGAGCTCTTGGCTCCAAACTCGCCAAAGACCCAAAGTCAGGCCAAACGAAACAAAAACACAAACCTGAAAAGGGCAGCTAAATGCTCAGAAAGATAAAGGTGGTTTCCCTGAAGATAAGATGACCCCACTTAAAGATACGGAAGCATAAGATAGATAACTAAACTCTATCTTATCCACAAGAGGCCACATCTCACCATTTTAAATACACTGGAGCACTCAAGTATAAATGATACTCCAATTCTACTAAAAAAAAAAAAAAAAACTTGTTTAATACCCATGCTAACTTAATAGCCATCGGAGTCTTCTTGCATGGTACCCTCCACTCCTTCTGTGCTTATAAAGGATCAGGCCGTGCAGCCAGCTTCCAACAGGTCGGACACAACATCTCCGGCCGTCTCCCACCGGCTGGACACGTTAGCACCAACCAGTACAGTAAGATCTCGTCCGAGATTCGACCTCCACTTTTCCAGGTAACCCTCAGAACAAGCAATTATTTCCTATTTTCCATGCAAACACGCTATGTTTCTTATCTAAGATGTTCATTCACGCTTCACTATGAAGAGGTGATGATCCGTGATACTCATCACCTTCCTCAATCCATGAACGTGTGCCTGAAACCACCTCCGTTCTACATTAGATTGAATGAGTATTCTCTTAGATTCTTTAATCAGAATCTTCGTGGTATAAGCTTAGAACTGATGGGCATTCTTGAGAATTCGAAAAGTCTTAAACCTTGTCTGTGGTATTTCGAATAGGATCTAGGATTGGATGACTGTGAACGAGCTTCAAACTCCGATGTGTTGGGGTAGTGACAACGCAAAAGAATCAATGGATCCTATTCCGACATGATCGAGAACCAACAGATGATTAGCCGTGTGTGACAGAGCATTTGGACCATTTTTACTGAGAGAGAATGAGAAGTAGCCATTGACAACGGTGATGCCCTATATAAGCTTGCCATGGAAGGGACCTGTCAGTTTTGAAAGTTGAGGAAGCATTATGTTACAGGAATTTAGAAGACAAAGCATCTCCAAAACTCCAACATATTCTCCATTACTGCATTATAAGTAATTGTATTTATGCTCTTTTTACTTTTTACNAGTTTTTAGGCAAAAATATATTTCTGGACTTTACTATGAGTTTGTGTGTTTTTCTGTGATTTTAGGTATTTTCTGGCTGAAATTGAGGGAGCTGAGCAAAAATCTGATTTAGGTTGAAAAAGGACTGCTGATGTTGTTGGATTCTGACCTCCCTGCACTCGGAATGGAATTTTTGAAGCTACAAGAGTCCAATTGGCGTGCTCTCAACTGAGTTGGAAAGTAAACATCTAGGGCTTTCCAGCAATATATAATAGTCCATACTTTGCACGAAGCTAGACGATGTAAACTGGCATTCAATGCCAGTTCCGTGTTGTAGTCTGGCGTTCAGTGCCAGAAACAGGTTGCAAACTAGAGTTCAATGACAGAAACAGGTTACAACCTGTCGTTTGACTCCAGAAACAGCCTAGGCACGTGAGAAGCTTAAGTCTCAGCCCCAGCACACACCAAGTGGGCCCCATAAGTGGATTTCTGCATTATTCATCTTAGTTTACCCATTTTCTGTAAACCTAGGTTACTAGTTTAGTATTTAAACAACTTTTAGAGACTTGTTTTGTATCTCATGATATTTTTAGATCTGAATTTTGTACTCTTTGAAGGCATGAGTCTCTAAACTCCATTTTTGGGGGTGAGGAGCTCTGCAGCGTCTCGATGACTTAATGCAATTAATTCTGTTTTCCATTCAAACACGCTTGTTCCTATCTAAGATATTCATTCGCACTTCACTATGAAGAAGGTGATGATCCGTGACACTCATCACCTTCTTCAATCCAAGAACGTGTGCCTGAAAACTATCTCTGTTCTACATTAGATTGAATGAGTATCTCTTAGATTCCTTAATCAGAATCTTTGTGGTATAATCTAGAATCAATTGGCAGCATCCTTGAGAATCCAGAAAGTCTAAACCTTGTCTGTGGTATTCTGAGTAGGATTTTGGGATTGGATGACTGTGATGAGCTTCAAACTCGCGAGTGTTAGGCGTAGTGACAGACGCAAAACGATCAAGGGATCTTATTCCGACATGATCGAGAACCGACAGATGATTAGCCGTGCTGTGACAGAGCATTTGGACCATTTTCACTGAGAGGAGGGGAAGTAGCCATTGACAACGGCGATGCCCTACATACAGCTTACCATGGAAGGAGCCTTGCATGTTTGAAAGTGAGAAAGCATTATGTTGCAGGGATTCAGAAGACAAAGCATCTCCAAAACTCCAACATATTCTCCATTACTGCGTAACAATTACTCTTTTTACACTTTTTTTTTATCTTTTACAATCGAGGCTAAAGAATCCTATTGATATCCTGACTAAGATTAATAAGATAACGATAGCTTGCTTCAAGCCAACAATCTCCGTGGGATTCGACCCTTACTCACGTAAGGTATTACCTGGACGACCCAGTGCACTTGCTGGTTAGTTGTGCGGATTGCAAAAGTGTGATTGCAATTTCGTGCACCAAAGAAGTATACAGTGGCATTTGTGGCAATCACCTCGGAGCGCAGGCACTCGTCAAAAAAGTACTTCGGGCAGGATTTTATTGGCCAACTCTACAAAAAGAAGCCACAGAATTTGTAAGGACATGTTTACCATGTCAGAAACATGCCAACTTTCACACCGCCCCGCCAGAGGAACTCATCAGCGTGACCTCACATTAGCCATTTGCAAAATGGGGACTCCATCTCCTCGGACCTTTTCCTCAAGGATCGGGACAAGTCAAATTCCTCATAGTAGGCATAGACTACTTCACAAAATGGATCAAGGCAGAACCTCTAGCCAATGCCACAGCTCAAAGAAGTCGAAAATTTCTATATAGAAACATCCTCACAAGGTTTAGAGTTCCATACTCCATTACTACAAACAATGTTACCCAGTTCACAGACGCATGCTTCAGAAAACTAGCGGCCGACTTGAATATAAAACAACAATTCACCTCTGTTGAGCACCCCCAAGCCAATGGGCAAGCTGAAGCTGCTAACAAAGTTATATTAGCAGGGTTAAAACGGAGATTATTGGACGCAAAGGGAGCCTGGGCTGAAGAGCTCCCGCAAGTCCTATGGGCATATCGAACGACTCCACATTCCATGACAAAGGAGTCACCTTTCCGATTAGCTTACAGAATGGAGGCAATGATCCCATTGGAGGTCGAAGAAGGATCACCCAGAGCAATCCATTTTAGTGAAAAAGCCAATTCCCAACTTCAAAGGGAAGAGCTCGACTTACTTCCAGAAATCCAAGAAAGGGCTCGGATAAGGGAAGAGGCGTTGAAACGACGAATGGCCTCTAGTTACAACTGAAAAGTAATACAGCGGGCCTTTGCTGAAGATGACCTTATCCTAATCCAAAACAACATAGGAACAATTCGACCTGGAGAAGGAAAGCTAGCAGCAAACTGGAAAGGACCCTTCCGAGTCATAGAGGTACTGAGAAAGGCTACTACAGGCTTTCCGAACTCGATGGGAGAGAGCTTCCTAGGTCATGGCACACCTGCAACCTAAAAAGGTACTATAGTTAGGGATGATAAAGGACCTTGGGACAAGGTGCACTCTTTTTCCTGAAAAGATTTTTTAACGAGGCGCCAAGACCAAGACCTATAAATCACCGACTTAGGAAACTAACACCCCGCATGTATATATATTTGCATTTTCTTTTAATAAGATCTGTTCAGATTTTCTACAAACACTCAAGCCGCATTATTCTGAAACATTCATCGCCCAATTATAAAGCTACAGATCGACAGAAAGTGGAAACCAAATTCACTGCGCGATCACGATAAAGACCAAGAATGAAAACCAAATGCATTAAAAGGTCGACCAAACGAGGGTTAAAACCCAAACTCTACGAAATCGGCAAAAATGAAAATAGAATCATGCAAGAAGTTATAGAAAGTGATCCAAAGAAAGGACCTGACGAGGTCCTAATAAAATGGATTGCTATAAAATAACTTGAAGACTGGCCGACATAAAGAAGTCGGACCAGCCACAACGACCCAAGTTATAAGTAAAACCCTGGAAAGAGGTCTGGCCAACCCTATAAAAGAGGATTACTATAACTTAGAATAGTCCGACATTATGAAGTCGGACTCCTACGAAAAAGTTACAAAGGTAATCCCTGAAAGAGACCTGAACAAGGTCCAAGAAAGAGGATTACCAAGTAACTCGACAGGGCCCGACATCATGATGAAGTCGGGCCAAGATATATCAACGTCTACAGACACGGTATATTCCCTGAAAGAGACTTGATCAAGGTCCAAGAAAGAGGATTATTCCGAATGTAACGGAATTGATAGGCCCTTATTCTTATGTTATGAAAATCGGCCCAAGAAAATTGTAAAGCTACAGAGGTAATTTCCCCTAGAAGAGACCTGATAAAGGTCTATAGAAGAGTGGATTTACCAAGCCAACTCGACAAGGGCCCGACCTGATGAAGTCAGCCCACAGATGCAAGCTCACAAAAGGTAATCTCTGAAAGAGACCTGAACAAGGTCCCAAAAAGAAGAATTACCAAGTAATAGGATTCCGATTATGAACTATTAAAGCTTACCCTTGGAAGAGACTAGTAAAGTCCAAAAGGAGGGCTTACAAACGTTAACACCAGACTCTCGAGTAAAAACCAAGTTGAAGAATCGGCAATCTCAAATATTATGACGATTCCTCCTTATGAAAACAAATTAGTTTAAGATTGTTGAAAAATCAGTGTTTTCAGTACAAAGGAATCAAGCTGATATTTTCCGTTTTCCCCGTACCCTGCGGGAGATAGACTATATCTTGATAGATCACCAAAGACAAGCGCAAATAGCGATCACCTCGAAACTCATTTATAATAACAAAAGTCATATATAGCTCAGCTTCAATATGTGTCCCAACAAATTCAGCCCTACCGAAAGCGCAGCGAAACCTATTTTGTTCTTTCCAAAATTACAGTTTGCTAAAAACCAACAACTTAAGAAAACGTTGTTCAAAAGTACAAGTACTGGGTTAGTCCATAACGTCTTCCCTGGGGCCCACAATCAAACCGGGCTATCTACACAAAGTAATTACAGAAATCAAATCAAGCACCTGAAGGCTTCTCGACAGCACAAGGTGAAGGAGGACGAGCCTGGAGAGGCAACCTGCGACCGCCACTGTCACTCCTTCATCCCGATTCATATATAGGGGGGGCAATCATGGATTCAGCCCCACGGAACAAGCAGAGAGTTGAGAAAGCACCGACACGACACGACCCAGCTGGCAAGAACAGGCTATTGCTCAGAGGGTTAGGTTCGGGACAACATCTACTCCAATTCATGGCAGGGACCTACTCGAGAACGATCTTGCCATCAACTTTCACAACATTATCCCAAGCCTAAAATAAGGCAAGGTCAGCTTCCGGGGGTAAATAACCAACCAAACTTGCTCCACCTTCAGGTTCTCATAGGCAACAGTTACGCTGCCCACAAGCTAAGCCCATGACTATGGAGCTCGAAATAAATCAATCCCAGGCCGACTCTAAACTCTTTAAACCCGCACAGACGAAACTTGGCCCGGTAGAGAGTAATTTATTGTGACTACTAGCGTTCTTTGTGTCTATGGGCTGTGTCCATTCTAGCCAACCTGCACCCCAGAAGCTGTCCAAGCAAGTGGGAATAGCCTCTTCTCTCCCACCTTCCAACTCCTTTTCAAGCTTAGCCACCTTCACGCCTTACAACATTCTATCTTCAGACCCTTTTTCATATGATCAAACTCTTGCTTAGCTTCCTCCTATTACACAGGCTTTGGTTTAGTAGCAGCGGGCATGTTTTGGGCAGTTCTTTCTGATACATATATATAACTCCGCGATCATGCCAGCTCTCTTAACACTACTCTGTAGTTATGAAATCTAAGTTGATCAAGGAGAGGATATCAGGGGGTCACTCCATTGAGCCACGTGCATTTCCAGGTAAGTGTGCGATCTGCTGTCCATAACAATAGCAAATAGAGAGTCATAAAGGTCCGGGGCCATACCCAGATCAAAAAGGAGGTTTTGAACAGGTTCGAGGTCTTTTGGAAGGAGGAACGGCCGAAAGAAGAAAGCCAAAGGGCACCGCGGGAGTACTGTTCAGAAGATTGAAGGGGCGCCGCTCCTGCTAAACGGACCAGAGTGTAGGGATCTTCTCCCGGTCGCTTCAGGAGAGCTTGGCACAGACGGCTTCAATGGGACCTGAGAAGTCCCTTCTCCATTTACACGGGCCGAGGTGTTTTGAGCTGTATAAACACCTTTTTGCGCTCGAATGTCATGGAAAGCCTTCATTGCATCGTTGTTCTTGGCCATCTCTGAAAAAATGAAAACAAATATTTTTTTTTTTTTAAATTAATATATTAGTAGATAAAAGAAAACAAGATATATCAAAGCAATATCCATGCATATTCGAATGAAGGGAACGTGTCTTCACACAAGATTTTAGTAATGCCAAAGTGAGGGAGGATCCGCGGAAGCCCAAAACTATACCTCACAGGACATGATCGACAAGAGGCCTGCCTGGAAACATCAGAAGATCCAAGGTCACTACTCGCCATGTTTAATATCGGGATAGTGTTTTTGAGGAAAAGGAAGACGGAACTGATGTTGCTCTGTCAACTCTATTACGGGAAGCAGGGCTAGTTATATTTCATCCAGAAAGAATAAGGCCAGGCTTTCTTCGGTCAACCAACCCAGACACCATTAATGGGAACCAGTAAATTCTTAAATATCCCGGAAAGATTGCAATCGATAGACATGGGAAAAAAAACCATATATTGACCCTGGGACAGATCACCTAACACCAGAAATCCACCAAGAAACCTCCACTTGTTAGTCCGCTAGTCTTAAGGATACCAACACAAAAAAGATATAGAAAGAGTTGCAAAAGGTGTAACAAGGTACACATTTTTGCACAAACAAGTTGAAAAAAATCTGAATGACCACCCATGAAGAGCTCCGGAGATATGGAGCCCTAGAGAAGGCCAATGAATCCATGCCTTGGCAAGAGAGAAAGAGGTTCCTTAGGGCCCTACCTCCAACCCAAAACCCAGGAAATTTATTAGGATGGAGGCTAACATTAAAGCACACGACCACAAAAAATCAGTCTCAAACAGCAATTGTGTCCAAAAAGGGCCCATCAAAGCTAATGTCCAACCCTGACCTGAAGAATAGTACCATCACACGCATTTAAAAAGATAAAAGGCGCTCCATCGGGTTAGGAGCAGGAAAAAGGCAAACCCTCCTCCTTGGAGTCTATGCCCACCAAAACCAACTTACGATAATGGCTCCCTTCGATCCCTACAGGCTTATTCGAGACGCGTGATGCCATCTTCTAACGCTCCACCACAGAATTCAGCATTAGCCACAGAAACACACATCAAAACAAGGGAGGTTCGCCAATCGGCACATACCCTTGAGGAACTTAGAAGACGTCTTGCTATCTCCATATTTTTGCGAGAAGCATAGCAAGGACTGTTCCTACAAACAAGAAAAAAGAAAACGAGAAAAAAAAAAAAAAAAAAAAAAAAAAAACCAAAAACACAAAACTTTCAGAAAACTAGCACACTGGGTCCATAGACAGGGCAACGCACAAACAGCAAAAATAAAGGAGAAACCCAAGGACCCACTCCCAGAAGTCCAGGGGCATCCTTTGGGGGCAACAACAAGGCAAGAAAAGAGTCAAGGCAGTGCACCAAAGAAAGACCAATCAACATTCTAACACCCGGAAATTCTACAAGGTATAAACGTCCCTCAACAAAAATTCAGCGAAGCAAAAGCAATTAAGATAAACCTTTTGCGCCCAGAAAGTAACATCGGCCAAAGAAAATACAAAACGCAAAAATGCGCTGCCCAATATAGAAAAAAAAAGTTCCTTACGAGCCGGGAGAGCTCCTATTGCAACAAAGAGAAAGCAATCACAGATACAACAGCCATGCAAATGAAGCAAACTTCCTTAAAACAACAAAGTTCAGCAAGAAGCAGGTAGGTAGATACGAATGTCTCCCCCCCAACTCCCCTGGGCCCCCAACCCCATCACACACACAGCAAATCAGGAGAAAACACCCAAAAGCATACAAAGGGTACAAATAGTGAAGAGCGGAAGGCAAATGCCATCACAGTGATTAAAGCCCTGAGCGTGATCATATACATATTAGATTCAAGTTTCCAACAATTGGTCACTCAAATTCGATACCTTCAAAAGCAAACACAAATTTAGTTGCAAAATAACAACGGAAAAATAAAATCAAACCCAACCTGAACGATTATGGCACAAGAAAAATATGGAAGAAGAGGTATGTAATACGAAGAAGGACCAGAAAGGAGCTCTGACCTCCTGAGTCGGAAGCACTAACACTAGGATTGCCCAAATGGCCGAAGTTAGAGACACCAAATCAAACCATTAGGTTTTTAATGGGAAGGTGAGAAATGAAAACGGGAGTTTACATAATATCGCACGAACGCACGCAAAACGTTTTGTGAAAAGGTCAAAAGGAAACAAAGAAGACAGGCGCAGGGGCAAAACCAAAATGAAACGCATGTTAAAACCCTCGTTGCAATTCAGGCAAATGGACGCTAAAAAGCGCTTCAGTACAATCAGCAGAACGGTGGGGGAAACGAGGGACACGTATCTGTACATGGATCTATAATAGGAAACCTCGTATATCAAAGACAAAGGAAGTGACGGAGAGATGTTCTGAGGTTCGGCTGCACCCCGAAGGAATCAAAAGATCATCACAAACTAAAAGACTACAAACACTCAAAGGAAAGACATTCGATGCTCTTGAACAGTGGGAGGCAACTGTTCATGGACCTGAGGTTCAAAGTTTCGACCCGGGATTTTCTACAGACAAAGCGACTAACCTCTTCAGGCTCAGCCTGAATGACCCGCCACCCTCTTCTCAGAGAGCTTGACCAAGTCACAGGAAAGCCTACACTCAAAAGGGCCGCAATAGAAACAGCACGACCCAATAGAAGGGGCGCCAAAGGCAGCCCAAGCTATATTGTATGATATTGAAAGGCGGTTCCCATGAAAAGATAAAGATAAAGATATGATACACTTTAACATATCTTAATCTACAAAGATCGCTTCTAGGGGAATTTACCAAAACCATATATACCTTAATAACCGGAGCACCCGCAGGTATAACTCATACTCTGATTTCTACTCAATACCTGTTTAATACCCTTGCTAACTTGAACATCAGAGTCTCTTGTAAGTACCTTGCAACAAGTGTGAAACTCCCCCGCCTTCCCTTTGGGGACGAAGGAATCAGGGGCATGCCACAGCAGGCCACAAGTCCAACATTGAAGAACACAACAAACTACCAGAGCCATTGACATAGAAAGGGTTCTAAGAACTCGTCTTAGATCGACCTACAGTTTTTTGGTAACCCTCGGAACACCTAGCTTCTTTATTTAGGAATCTACATCTAACCTAATCTGCATCCTGGTTATGAACAGATATCGGGCCACAATCTGGTCATTTAAGCTTGGGACTCCACGGCTTCCATATATCTGGAATTCGAGGATACGCTCCTCTGGTTCTGCAAATGGCTAATGGGTTCATAGCTTTATGACATCATGATTTGTTCATATGGACTAAAATACCAACGCGTTACCTAAAGACTGGGTTGGCAACTAACAACCCATTTTCTATGGGCAGCTCTTTTTCCTTTATTGAATCACACCTGCACTTAACGAAGCTTTAGTATAAGGGGATTCACTCATGTCCTAAGAATCATAACTTGACTCCGCGTTTGCATAAAACTCACTTACAAGAGTTGTGTTTACTTTTGTGACCGGATCAGTGAGGAGCTCCCATCTTCTCTTTTCCACCTTCTCTGTGATTTCGTGGAACATATCTAATTTTGACTTGAGCTACTCATATATTATTCTCTTTAAATCAACCATCACCCGTCCAAATTGTAATGCATGGTGAAAGGTTCTAAATCTCTTATCAAGGAGAGAGAAGGGGATTGCTCCATAGGTCCTCCCTTCCCTCTTTTTCGTCTTTTAACAGTTCGAAACCGATTAAGCCGGGGAAAGATGAAATGAACGCGTAAGTCGCAATTCAATTTTTATGGGTTGTAGAAAGTAATGAAGAATGAGGTTGTAAGACTTAAAATATGTGAGCTATGTGAGTCGCGTGCAGCACAAGCTTTTAGATGGAAGAAGGGAAGTATTTGAGTGTTGTGATGCCGTAAAAGAAAAGAAATTGTGCTGGGGAGGGGGGTTCTGGAATGTGGGGAGGTACGGAATGAGAGGGGGATGGGTGATTGAAGGATGTGGATTGAGAGTAAAAACCAATGGTGGACGGTTGGGGTTTGGCATAAGGTGAGCACAAGGATCGTCATCTTTATGAGGGCTATTGGTTCGTTCTTCAAGGGTCTTCTTTCTTCCAATGTTGCATGGCAACACTTCCCAAGGTATTCCCCTAACCTTTTGAAGATGTGTCATACCTTGTCCCCCCTTTTTTGAAGTGGCCGAACGCCCTTCCTTTGGGTTGTCCCATTAGTTTTCTCCAATCCTTGCCTTCGCTCTTCCTATAAAAAAACAAAGGAAATGCAAAAGTTATTCTGATATTTTCTCTTTTGGGGTGAGCCAAAGTTAGAGTGGACCTAGGCCTACTATTTTAACATTATTTTGTTTTAAAAACATTAAAATCTATTCATGAAATGCAATTTTAGCCAACACTGACCAAGTTGAAGTTTTTATGGAAGGTCAACATTGGTGACATAAAACCAATACTCTAGTTTTGTGAACATGTATGTAAGAGAAGAGTTGGGGATTAAGGGGGCTACTAAGATACATGAATGATTGGCAACTTAACTGGCAATTGTATTCATGCCCTTCTTGGTGTTGCCTCATTGAACACATAAACTTAGTTGTACACAAAATAAGGGATGTTGAATACAATAGGGGAAGCTAACTTCTACAGATATTATGCTCAAAGTTCGATTTGGAATAAAGGAACAATTGCAGTTATTCAATACTATAAAGGTCTAAAAGGAAAGGAATATAAACAGGGTTGGGCCTCCCTTTATTAGCACTTCTTGCTTAGCGTCAATTAAGTCTTTTACGTTTGGCCTTTTTGTTCTGAATAGGTGGCTCTGCGCTAATTTTGCCCACAACTTCTCCTCTCACAATGAATCTACCTCCATTGGCTTTATTAAGAATCTCCACATGTTCCAAGGAGAGAATTCTTCTGATGGTGTACACTTGAGGTAGCTGAGATAGGATGGTGGGAGACTCAGAGGAGTGGGATTGGAGTGAGAAATAAATGAGCAGAGAGTTTGGACTGGAAAAGAAACCCTTAGAGAGAAATCCTCTGTTGGGATCTTCCTTCTTGTTCAAACACAGGGTCCCTTTGGTGCCTTTTCTTCCTTGTTTCTTTTAATGCTACCCCCACTGCTCCTTGTGGCCTCTTTGTCAAGGGAAATTTTATTGCTGGTCTCATATAATCGACCTCAGTGTGGTTTTAGCTCCTCTTGGGTTTCCTTCAGCTGTTGTGCCTTCTGACTGTATTTTTATTCTGTCACAAACCCAATCAGGGATTCTCTTGTGTATTGTGTGTGCTTCTGTTGCTTGTTTTCTGTCCGTTTCCATGCTTATTGGATCCTCTCCAAGGGCTTAATTCCTTGTTTTCTTGTATGCTTAACTTTGTTGAGGGTTTGGAAGACATTGAAGGTAAAGATATGTATCATGGCAATTTATCCTCTGTAATAATAGCTCTCGTTGCACTACATATATATATGTGCCACACTATGGCTGTGGCTAGGAATGGGCTCAGGGACCAATAATGATTGGGAAATGGAAGTGACCTCTCCTTTGATCTCCAAGATAACGGAAATTTGGGGGAAGGAAGTAGTTCCAACCTTACACCAACACGTTTTCCAACACTCCTATTGCTTGTTGTGGGAGTTTTGTCAGCCAACTGATGATTTTAACAGTATAAATACCCAGTGGGCGTTAGCAGCATTGAATTGAGGCTCCTTCAATGAAGGGATATAAAGAAGGCCTTAAGTTGATGCTTGCTCCAGGATCACAGAGTCCGCATATCAATTCTCTTGTTTGTCTCCGAGGTAAGCAGCAAGGGATGTGAAAACTCCCTGGATCCTTCTTTTTTGTAGGTAACTCTGTTTGAATGAAAGCACTACACTCCCTGTTCATCATTATTGTTTGCCCTCCTTTTAAAGTGAAATTTTTTCTTGGTTAGCAGTTCTTTCATACACTTAATGTATTAGGGCATTTGTTGGATAGCCTTGATGAATGGTATGTTTACACGGAGAGATGCAAACATGTCGAGGAGAACCTTGGAATACATTCTCTCTTTCTACACCCCGGCTGGTTAGTCTTTGGGGAAAAGGTGCATAAGGGTTTAGAATCGTCCTTTCACCCCTTAGCTCTTTCCTCCCTTTGTGTGGGGTTGGTTTCCTGGTCACTCTTCTCTGCCTCTGTTGGAATATTTTGAGAGTGTTCTAAGGGTTTGTTCATTTCTTCCTCACTCCCCTTATCACTTATAGTGACGATCTTGCATTCTTACGCCATCTTACTCTTTGCTTCAACTATCGGGTTTTTCCCTTTTCAATTTTTTTTTTTAATGGTTTGATTTGGAATCTTGCTGAGAAAAGATATCCATTTGAGACTCAGCCTCTTGATGGTGGGTTCTCCCTAGTTTTAATTTATATTGGCTCGCACTTATTCCTTAAACACTCTGTTGTCTTGGACTTCTTTACATATACCTTCAAGTAGAGTATCAATTCCCGGAGAGTCTATCTTCAGGGTGGTGAATGAGTAGACACCTTTGAGGTAAGGAGGGTGAAGAAAGGGCCATTTGGTGAGTTTTGATGTGGATGTTGAGAGGTGGTGGACGAAATTGAGAACACGTCACAGTCATTCATTCCCCCGGACCCACTTACTCGGGGAAAATAACCCACAGACAAGGGTTAAACTTTCCGGATTCCCAGGAACCTACTCGGAACACCACAAACAAGGTTAGACTTTCCCGATCCCCATGAATGCCGCAATCAATCCGGCTTATACCAAGAAGATAATCTGTTGGGAGATCCTCACGCAGAAATCATCAAGCCTGTTGCAATGTAGAATGATAAAACTGAAAGTGGTTGTTAATCACGCGCGTTCATAAATGCGAGTTTAATGAATAATGGAGGGTAAATCTGACTCGAATCATTTCATCTGTTCTTGGGTACGTGAAATGAATAATCTTATATAAAACTAAGTTATAGCATTTGAATAAAAGAGAAAATGAATCATTAATACTTGAAGGTACCAGGCCAGAGATCCACACCCTTAATCTAATGTGGTGCAGAAGACTACCACAAACCACGTTGACACGGGATATAAAGCAAAGGGGTTCAGGCTGGCCAGCCCCTAAAAACCGTGATCAATTATCTCTAGAGTATTTGTATGAATAAAATTTAAAACTGAGGGGAGCAAAGATTGTTCTTAATGACAAATAGATAAATGTCCTAGTATATACACTAAGACTGAGCTACTAGTGGTTTGTTCTGAGAAGTAATTGATGCATAAATCCACTTCCGGGGCCCACTTGGTGTATGCTTGGGCTTGGGCTGAGCTTGAAAGTTACACGAGCTGAGGCATCTCATTGAGAGTCTAGAACACTCTGGGAGTTTAGGGTGACGTGTTTTGACGCAGTTCAAGGCCCGGCAACTGACAGAGTTGCACTGGCGTTTTACTTCCACAGACAAGCAGCCGGTTGAGGGGAATTGGTCACAAGCATAGAATTCCAACACGTCCCGGCCCAATGTGAACCGCAACCAATGGCAAGACACACCAGCATTTTCACCCCAACAGATCGATGATCGAAAAACACCGAGCCATAAGTTACCGGCCCTCCGTTTGGATGAACGGTTTAATTTATTACGCTTTTTTTGGGGCATTGGGTTTTTTTATAGTTTTTAGTTAGTTTTTAGTAGGATCTGGTGACTTTTAGGGATGTTTTTCATTAGTTTTTTTATGCTATTCAACATTTTCCTGGACTTAACTATTATGAGTTTGTTGGTTGTTGTTTTCTTTTCTTCTTGTGAATTTCAGGTAAATCTGAACTGGAAATTGGAGGGACTGTGGAGAAACTTTCTGAAGAAGCTGAACAAAAAGGGACTTGCTGAAATTTGCTGTCTAGATCTGACCTCCCTGCATTCCAATGGGATTTTTTTCTGGAGCTACAGAATCCAATTGGCGCGTTTCCCTTTCAACGGCGTTGGGTTAGAAAGTAGACCTCCAGGGCCTTCCAGGTATAATTGATAAATAAGTCCCATTACTTGTAATTGAAGAATGACGACGTGTAACTTTGGCGTTGACGCCAAGTACAAAACGCTTGCCTGTCTGGTTATGAAACAAAACGCAGAAAAAAACGTCCAATTATCCCCGGGAAAGGTTTGGAAAACGCGGCAAAAAACAGGTCATAACTCAGAGTTCAACTCCAGGAAAAGCCTCAGCTCGTGAATTAATCCAGCTCAGCCCAAGCCAACACCAAGTGGGCCCGGGAAGTGGATTTTTTGCATCATTACTTGTACTCATGTTAACCCTAAGTACCTAGGTTCCTCCCTAGTATATAGTAGGGAATAATTTGTTCCTTTTATGTTATGAACATCTTTGGTCTCAGGTTTTGTTTAAATGTTTAATTGTCTTCATCCCTTAGGAGAATATGTGATCACCGAGTTTAGGGGGGCCCTGGCCATGGCTGGAACCCCTTTTCTTATGTTATTTTTCAACGGTTGGTAGTTTTCCCTTTGCAAACACCATAAGATTAAGGGTGTGGAAGGCCTTCTGGGCTGTACCCTCAGTTTTAATGAAGTTTTCTAAATTGTTTCTTTTAGATATCCAAAAAATGCCTTTATCCTTAGTTTTTAATTTCCAAGTATATGTCCCCGATTCAAACCCAAGAACATGATGATATTGTTTATGAGTCCCGATTACCCCCATTATCATTCTCACTTATGAAAGCGTGATTGACAACCACTGTTTTCCCGGTTCCCCTACAAATGCAACAGAAGGCTTTTTGAATGTATATCTCTTAGATTTTCCAACAGAATCTTCATGGTATCATGCCTTAGATTGATGGTGGCATTAATGAGGATCCGGAAAGTCTCCACCTTGTCCCTGTTGGTATTTTCCGAGTAAAGGAAAATCACTGGGTGAGATTTCCCCGGGAAAGTCCTCAACCTTTGTTCTGTGGGTTATTCCGAGTTTTTAGGAAATTCCCGGTTAAAATGAATGACTGGTGACGTGTTCTTTCTTTTCGTTCCCTCCCACCACCCCTCTCAACATCTCACACAAAACTAAAAATGTGCCGCTTCTCCAACCTCTCCTACCCCTCGCTCAATTCACCACATACAACCACCCCGGAAGATAGACCTCTCCCAATTGAAGACTCTACTTGAAGGGTTTATAATGTAAGAGTCAAAGACAACAGAGTTTGTCAGGGAAATGGAAAGTGCTTTAGCTAAAATAAACAACAGGGAGAACACATTCAAGAAGGGGCTGGAGTCTCAAGGTTGTGGGATATTTTTCTCAGCATAGATTTCCCAAGCCTAAACCGACAATTAAAGCTCAATCAAAATTTAAAAAAAAGGGAAAAAAACCCGATAGGGTTGAATGCCAAAGAAGGTCAGATGGAAGATTGCAAGATGTTCACTATAAGTGATAAGGGGAATGTGGATAGACTTGAACCAAAACCATTAGAAACACTCTCAGATATTTCCCCAACAGTAGAAAAGCAAGGAGAAGAGTGGACCAGGAAACCAACCCACACAAAGGAAAGAAGCTAAGGAAAAGGAGATTTCTAAACCCATATGCAAACCCTTTTTCCCTTCACCCCGAAAAGGAACTTAAAGTGGGGGTTGGTAGAATTAGGAAGAAATGGTATTCCTCAAGGGTTTCCTCGACAATGTTTTGTTTTTTGCACTCCTCTCCCCCCATGGTAAAACATATCCATTTCAATCAAGGCCTATCCAACAAATTGCTCCTAATTAAACAGTTAAGTGTTTAATGAAAAAGAACTTGTACAAGAAAAATTCACTAAAAGGAGGGCAAACAATAGTATGAATAAGGAATTTGGTTAGTGCTTTTTCATTCAAACGAGTTACCTACAAAAAGGAAGGATCCAGGGAGTTTTTCACATCCTTGGTTTGCTTAAGGTAGGAAAACCGAAGGATTTGGAATTAAGGGACTCTGTGGACCCTGGGAAGCAAGCATGCAACTTAATGCTTTTTTTTAAAATCCCTCATGGAGAAAGCTTTTTCAAATCAATGAGCCCCTAACGCCCAGGATTTTTATCATCAAGTTTTTGGCTTTGACAAAAAACTCAAAAAACAAGCAATAGGAGTGGTTGAAAAACGGTGTTTGGTGAAGGTTTGGGGAACTACTTCCCTTCCCCCACCAGACCTTTTGTTTTAATTCCTTGGAGATGGAAAGAGAGTTCACTTCCATCAATCAATATTGGGGGGAGACCCAATTCTAGCACAGCCAGATGCCACTTATAGATTGTAGAGCAAAGGAGAGCTATACTCGAGGATACCAATGTTGAACAAACTTTGTTAACCTTCCAATGTCTTTCAAAACGCCCTCCTGTAACAAGAAGCAGATCAAGAAAAAACAAGGAATTTCACAGATAAGAGGACTCCAAAACAATAAGGCATTGGTGGAAGAAAACAAGCAAGAAGCCCACACACAATACACAAAGAGAATCCCTTTGGTTTTGAACAAATATATACAGTCCAGAAGGCACAACAGCTTAAAAAGGGAAAAAACCCAAGGAACAAAACCCCCCCTGAGTCCATATGGAAACCGCATAAAAATTTTCCCCTTGACAAAGAGGCCCACAAGGGGCAGGGTACATTAAAGGAAAAACAAAGGAAGAAAAAAAAATTGTTCATTTGGAGGAAGTGTACAAGAAGATCCCAACAGAGGATTTCTCTCTAAGGGATGAAGTAATCTCTGCTTATTTTCATCAAATCCCACCCTTATTCTTCCCACCATCCCATCTCAGCTACCTCAAGTGTACACCATCAAAGGAATTCCCTTTCCTCCTTGAACAAATGGTTGGAGATTTTCTTAATAAAGCAATGGAGGTAAGATTCCCATTGTGAAGAGGGGAAGATTTGAGGCATTACCAACCACCATGACAAAGGCCAAACGTCAAGCTTATGACGCTAAAGAAGCGCTTTAAGGGAGGCAACCCATGTTTTATATCCTTTCCCTTTTAGACCTTTAATAGTAAGTTTTTAAAAAAGCAAGGGTTTTTCAAATGAAATTCCAAATCAACTTTTTGACAAATACATTGTAGAAGAGTCCTTGTTTTGCAACAATAGTAGTGGAAAACAAGTTTAGTGTTCAAAGCACACCAAGATGGGCAATGGGAATACAAAATTTCATATCATTGGTGTTCATACTTAGAGCATTAATGCAACTCTTCTCTACCATTACATGCTCCACATAACTAAGTTTTTTTTGGTGTCCCAATGTTGCAATACATAAAAACCTTTAAATTGGTTTCGGTGGTTTTTTGCAATTCATGAATAGCCCATTTAGTTTGTTTTAAAAAAAACAAAAATTTAAAAGTAATTTTTTTTTTTTTTTTTTTTTTTTTTTTCACCAAAAAAAAAATTCAAAAAATAAAACTTTTGCATTCCTTTTTGTTTTTTTTTTTTAGTAGGAAAAATGAAAGGAAAGATTTTGGAAAGAAAAATAATGGGAACAACCCCAAGGAAGGGGGGTTTTTCGAAACACTTTCAAAGGGAACTTTATACACATGGGTCTTCCAAAAGGGGGGTACCTTGGGAAAAGTGGGTTGCCATGCAACATTGGAAAGAAGGATATCCTTGGAAACCGAACCAAAAACCTCATGAAAAAGGTGGGTGATCTCCCTGTGTGCTTCATTTTCAATCCCAATCCCAACCGTGCCACCAATAATTGGTTTTTTTAAGACTCTCAATCCACATCCTTCAAATCCACCCATCCCCTCTTCAAATTTCCCGTACCTCCCACCATTCCCCAGAACCCCTCCCCCACACAATTTCTTTTCTTTTTCCGCAAGCTTTTCACTACTTTTTCTTTCTTCTTCCCCTTTTCCAATTCCAAAAGGCTTTCCTTCCAACACTCCCCATTAGCCCCACATATTTTAAAAGGCTATCAAATCATCCATTACTTTCCTCTACAAATTCGATTCCAAAGGTCATAACTTCATGGCAATCGTCGAACCTGTAAAGAGAAGAAAAAGGGAAAGGAGCCCTATGGAGGCTAAATCCCCCCTTTTGATAGAAAGATATTTAAGAACTTTCCACAATCATGCATTACAATTTTTTTTTGGGTGTATGGTTTGATAAAGAGATAATATATGAGCTAGGCTTTCAAGTCAAAAAAATTGAGTGCCACGAAATCCACAGAGAAAAGGTGGGAAAAAGAAGAAGATGGGAAGTTTTCTCCTTGATCTCCGGGGTCCCCATAAAAGTAAACGCAACTCTTGTAAGTGAGTTTTATGCAAACGCAGTCAAGTATGATAGGGCAGATGAATCCCATATAAGCTTTGTAAAAGGGGTAACGGTGGATTTTAATCCCATGAACATCATGAGGGTGTTTATAAAGCGCTATGAACCCATACCCCCAATTTTTGCAGAAGAGAAAGCTATTCAAATCCAGAATAGATAGCAGTCCCCGATCATAACCAGATTGTGCAAGATATCTGCATACAAGGAGCTAATTTGGTTAAAGAGAATTCACTATAAAGAAGCTTTTGTTCGAGGGTGTTAAACTTGAAAACTTGTTTGTCCGATCTTTAGATGAGAAGATAATCTTCTCTGGTACTGTGGTTTTGGAGGGTTGTTGTTGGTCCCCAATTTTGTTGGACTTGGTGGGGTTGGTGGCTGGATTCCTTCGTCCCCCAAAGGGCCGGGGGGTTACCTGCAAGGACATTGATGCCTTTAAGTTAGCAAAGGGGTAATTAAAATACAGGTAATTTTGAGTAAGAATCAGAGTAATGAGTTATACCTGGGGTGCTCCAGCGTATTTATAATGGGATGGTATGAGCTACCCTTTTGTAAAGATAAGATAAAGTTTTTTTTTTTTTTAATATCTTTATCTTTATCTTTTCCTATGTGGTGAAACCGCCCCCTTATTTTCTTATAGGCTTTGGGGCTTGCCTTTGGATTTGGGGGTGTGTTCCCCTCTTTAATTTTGGGCGCCCCTGTTTGTTAGGCCCTTCCATGTGACTTTTTGGGCTGAGCCTCTTTGAGAAGAGGTTCCCCCGGGTCCATCCCCTTGACCCTGAAAGAGGTTCCGATCGCTTTTTGTCTTTGGTTAAAGAAACATCCCAGAGACAATCCCCGGGTCGGACAGCTTGCCCCAGGGTATGAACAAGTGCACCTGGTGTCGAGCTTCGCGCGGTTCTTCTTTTGGCGGTGAGTTGTCTTTAAAGTTTTTTTAAAAAAAAAAAATGACTTTTTTGGTGGATCCTTCTCTGGCGTGGGAAGCCGAACCGAGCATTTTTGTCACTTTTTGGTCCCCTTTGGTAAAGGGTTTTCCCTTTTTTTGAATGAAGAAACTGTTTTCGTTCCTCTGAAGAGCGGGCCGGCCTTTTTTTTTATAGCCGTCCTTGGGCCCCTGGGATGGCACAGGTTTTTAAGGCGTTCATTAATGTGGTTTTTTGTGCGCCGTTTTCCTTTTGTTCTTTTTT
>QBTX01002250.1:0-23014 GCA_003063285.2 Arachis monticola
TTAGTTCTTACCTTTGTATCTTGCCGACATTCGGTGCCCTTGGCTAAGGTTCAGTGTTCTTTGTTTTCGGGGTTGTGTTTTTGGGGGCGAGCTATAGTATCTGTCAGCAATTTCCTCCTCTACAATCTCAACCTCTATATCTGTCCATCTCCGATTCCGAACCTCCTTCCCTACGTCAGGTCTTACTGGACTTACCTAATCATCCGTTACTCTTGCTGCGGAGTTCTAGTTTTACTACAACCTGGAGTTTCTGGTGAACCATAGTTTACATCACCGGCCCTCCACACACTGAATTTTTTTTGCGGCCATAAATTCCATGGGACGAAAGAGCCAATGATTTTACCATAACATAACATCTTGTGATATTTCGACGAATTCCGCGTAACCATGTTTTTTGGGACCGACAGAATTTCAGCCACCCACTAAACTAAAATTGCCTCAGGGGAATTTGTTTGGAGATTATATTGGCAGGCCCTTTGGTCCGGTCTCTCCTATAGAATGCTCCCCTGAGAGGGTTTGGACTGCCAGTCGGCAAACGCCCCACCTTACAACCTTTGGCCGCCTAGCTTTGCCCCGTGAGTTTTTGAATTACTTGAGGGATTGTTCGAAGTATGGACAGAAAACCGTTGAACGGTACGCCGGTTTCGTCACCCTGATCTTTTGCGCTCCGGTTAAGACCTTTTGGCGATTCTGGTAAGTTGTTTTGTTGTGGGGCGAGTAAGGGAGATTTCACCTGGTTCTAATTTCTGTGACCCTTGGCCTCGCATTCCAACCCTAATACTGAATGCAGACGCTCTCTACTCCTAGTGATTTCGCCATCTTACACATTCTTACTTTGGAATCTCACCAGTAAATGTTTCCCTTTTCACATTAAAATTTTTTTTACTTTTAAAGATAAGTTAAACAAATTAGAGAACTCATCAAAAAATCGCTAGCCAAAACCCTCTTTTTTGTGTTTGCTCTTGTGTTGAGTCATAGTTACGAAGTCATGTCATAATGTCGTGAGTGTTTAGATGATACGCTGTGCCCATCCATGCCCATTTTTGTGTCTATCTCGAAATACCTTCATGCCAACATACAAAATACACTGAATACATTACAGATCTTCAGTTGTATCCTTAGAGGCTCAAGTCTTCTGTTTGAACATTCTTGATGCGCAGCTTCGATGTTTTTGTGTTGTTCTGGTGTTTTTTTTTTTTTTTTTTCATGTGCATTTTTCGTTTCTTAGTGCGTAAGCATTCTTCACAAGAGATGACTAAAGATTTATGGGTGTAAACGTTGCATGAGGCATATTGCATATTGGTCATTTTAAACAAAATATTTTATTAAAATATGGTGTTTATGTGAAATGTTCATCAGCTATTGGGACATTCATACGCACTGTGCGTTACGGCAATGCATTGTTATTTCTTTTTGTATCCCATATAGCTCTCATGGAAACTTGCCGTTGCTCACTTTTTCCCTCCCTGTTTTCCTCTCTCATCATAAAATTCCAAAAAAACAAAATATCTTTCCCTTTTTCTCTCATCAATTCGGGAAAAATTTGAGTTGACTTTGTTCAAATTTTTGTTAAAAATTTTTTTTTTTTTTTTTTTTTTTTTTTTATAAATTTTCATTTGAAAATCTTATTTTTCAAAATCGTTTTCCAAAAATCAAATCTTTTTCAAAATTCTAGTTCTTTTGACAATTCCAAAAGTATTATCGTTAAAAATCTTTCCTTTTATTTTTTATATCAAATTTTTCGAAAATTAAATTCTTAATAATTTATACAAAACTTAAATTGTCTTCAATACTTGGTTGACGTTTTAGAGCTCTTTTGGTCCGTGGCTGTTGTATAGAAAGATCAAAACTTTTTTTTTTATATTTTTTTATATTAGACGAGTGAATAATAAGTATTAACATGTCTATTAATTTTTAGTATTAAGAAATCAACTATCTTTTTCCAAAACTAATTTAAATATCTTTCTTATCTTACCTTTTTTTCAAAACATCATGATTTCAAAATATCTTTCTAACCTCTCCTAATTCTTATCTTTTCAAAAATTGTTTCCCCACTAACTAACTAACTTTTTGTTTGTTTCTTATATCCGTTTTCAAAGACCCACCTAAACTAACCATCATCCATCTTCTCTTTGGCACGCTTCATTGCTGAAATATATCTGTCCCTTTTCAAAATTTCCTTTTAATTTATTAATTATTTTGTATTTTAAATCTTAATTTTGGAAAAATTACAAACATTTTTCAAAAAAAAAACTATTTTCAAAAATCACTAACTCTTTTTCAAAAAATTATTTTTCGAAAAATTTTTTTTTTTTTTTTTTTTTTGTTTTTATTCTTGATTTTGATATTATTCGATCTACTGACAATCATCATACTCTCACATCTCAACCTTCCTCGCAGTTGTGTTTCTTCCATCATATTACATTCTTTGTCGCTCCTCTTTTCTTCTTTCCAACTATTCCTGTCATCGCTACGGGATCCTATACTGTCGACGCTCATAAGAAGGATCTCTATATTTAAGTTATTATTTATTTTTTCTGTGGCCACTTTAACTTTGTATTAATGTTGGAGCTTAGTGGAGCCAAGGACAAGCTAAGTAATGCTTAGGTTGACCCAGATCCTAGAAGCTCCCTCGGGTAAAGGACTCTAAAAAGAAAATTAAGAGAAGCTAAAATTTTTACAACTAGGATACCTGCACCAGGAGCTTATACCATGTTCAGAAATTTTCGAAACAGGAAGAATAGGAAGATTGGGAGCCGGGACAATTAATAAGATAATGTATTTAAGCGACTGAATGCTTGGTGACTTTACTGCACCCTAATGTCCAATGTTACTGATAGAAGCAATTTCTCACATATATCCGCCATTGGAATGGCATAAACATTTGAGCTGAAAATCTCCTTGCAAGTTAATACTCTCCTAATTTGATCATGTCCACTTCTTTTCAGAACTACACATGTAATATCTCTGGGTAACTCTCAAAATCTGTAACGGATCCTTTTCAGTTCTGGACACTGAAATTCTTGACACAAATAACTATGCTGATACTCAAGTATAAAACATATATGTAGGAGAGGTAAAAAAATACTCCCTAATAAAGATCTACAGCTCATATGCTTTTCCCTTCTTGCTAAAAAGCTAAGTGTAATTTGTCGTATTGCTAGCACTTGTTTTGAGTTTATTTTGACAGTTGGGCCAGGTGGGGTGTCATTATTTTTGGCAGTTATTCAATCCGCTCAAAGACTGCGGTTGGAATCCAATTTGGTGGAATAGCAATGTGCCATGTCACTCTACGCATTTTTCGAAATGTTCGGCTATCTTAGCCAAGACATGGGTTATCACTGCTCCTCAAAAAAGCTGAAGTCAAAGTCTTAGAGCTGATGGTGTTCTCCATATACATGATCTTCAAGTTGGATAACCCTTCAGTACAGTAAAAGGAAGGTTGAATCCGCGTATGGTCTTCTTGATTGGATTTGGGCAATATATACAAACGCAAAGTCGTTGACACCTCAATTAATGTGTTCGTGTTTTTGGTGCTTGTCATGGTCGGTTTTTTCTATCAATGTGCTTTCAGAATGGACTATCCTGGACATATTCTATTTGCACAATTGTCTTATGGTATGTCTGACCTTAGGTAAAGACAAGGTTTCCCATAATATGAATATGCATTATACTTATGCTGTCTCAGGCTGGGTCGGACTCCCATCTCGCACATTTTTTTTCATTATATAGACGACTGCTATTAGCACAAAGGTCTCATTAGAACCAAAATTGTGTGTGCTCTCTAATATGATGATACTCACAGGTTTCATGTAACTTCATGAGAGGGACATCCTGTGGAGTAATTGGCACGCCTATGAAAGAAGGGGATTCTTGAGTTGAACATCTGTTGCTGAAGCTGCAATATTGGCTCAGAAATAAAATATTGACTCAGCAAGTCAATATGACCTCTCATCAGAGTACTAATGGAATGCAGTGCCATTCTCAAAGCAGTCAATCTTCATCAAGAGGCATCTTCTGAAGAAGAAGCTTAATGATCCTCAGCATTGAGTACCCTGCAATAGCAGAGGTGAATAACATAGGTGAACCTTATGGGAGCAACACACTTATATATTCTATTACATTTTTGATCCATGGAGACATATTACAACATTCATCCGACATCAATAGTTCACCTCATGGACGGATCAAAAGCCATCAACAAAGCTTCAATAATGTAGGTAGAAAAACCAGCGCCATAACATAAAACCTTTTCCAATCATCCCTCAGCAGACCGATGCACTTTCTTGAACAATAATGCTTCCTCATATTTACGGTTTCTCACATCATTTCTACGTCTCGCTGATTCTCACTTCTATGGCACGACTGAGAAATTACAGCCAACAAATGAATGAAAGCCAGGTCTTCCATTAGGAATAAGATGAAGAAAGAACAAAAGATGGTCCCCTCAAGCTTGGAGTAATATAAGCGTCTCACCTGCAATCCCTCCACAGTACTCTTCCAAGCAATCTAGAAGAGAATCCAAAAAGGAGAGTGCAAAGCCATTGACCAATAATCAAATTAGCGCACGACATGGCCCGAACCCAAAGAGCGGAGAGAATGACCGTCTGCAAATGTTGACCCTTATTAGGATGGCACACACAAAACTTGTGGATTGTTACAGAACTCACCACATGCGTTCGCGTCTTCTTCCTCTGCGGAAATCGCAGTACAAATGAATATCAATCATATGTTTGACTCCTAATTTTGGAAAGCATCCTAAGAAGCAAAACCTCCTATCACATTTGAGATTTCACAGAACCTCCTTAATATTCGCTCCACTTTTTCTTTCTAATTTTATATTCATATTACATCTTTTCTTCAAACACTATTATCTTAGTTGTGTCTTCTACTTGAAGTATGTTCCCTCTTGCATGAAGAATATATTGCTAGCCAATAGAATGATTCTACATTTTGTTTTCAAGAGAAAAAAGAGCACATCTTGTTCTTAAAGTTTCTTGGTGCAATCAGGAAGTCGTATTTTCATGCTCCAAAATATAATGTGGCATTCAATTACCTAGGGAAAGCAATTTTGTGCACGATCACTATGTTCATTAACTACAATCTGAAACATATGTGCATCTAGGCTTCAAAGCTTTGATCTGAATTTATCAAAATTATGGAGCTCAAGAAATTGACAGATTCTTTATGCAATGTGCATACATACGGTTGCTTTGTAAGCCATACGAGCAACTATGATATTACGATTTTACACGGCTCCTAGTGCTTGATCTATTAGGAGTTTCTTAGGATAAACTCAAAATGCCCCCTCTGTAAATGAGAAAAATGGGAAGTCTTGGGGTGCAGAAGACTCGCTATCCTCATTTAGGAGTATGGCAGACCAGTCTAAGTGATGATAATATCAGGCTTTGTATGTGTAAAGTGTAAGAAATGAGACGAGTGGGTCTACTTTACCATAAGTGATTCGGAAGGCCTATTTCTCATATAAATAACCCTCGCCACACAGAAAATTCTTTTTCATATAGTCTGGATACTTGGAAAATGGAAAGATATTCGGTTGAAATCCATCATCCTAAAAGAGATCCTTATCCTATGAGCCCTAGTCATTGAGCTGTGATTTGATTAACTCGATTCGAGGTGAACTACGTCCTTCAATGGTGTAGTTGATTCACATAAATCACTCCTTGTGTATTTAATTATAAAAATCAAACTAGTCTTCTCCCTCTGATAATCCATCTAGAGAGCACAATTCACCTTGAAAAAGCTTTCTTTACCGCACGACTTCCTTAATCTTTTCAAATTTGGTTTCAACTAACTACCTTAACCGCGTTCTATCTCTAGAGGCTCTTAGTATCCTCTTTACAGTTTATGGGTGTTTGGGAAGGTCCTACAACCAAACTTTAATTTTTGGTGTTGGCACAAACGTCACCCCAATAATCCAGACCTCTAAACGTTTAGGCTGGTAGGAGAGAACGAGTTCTCATACAAAATGCCCATGACATGCTGTTCGCTACCTCGTCTCATGAGAGCCACTTGTCCCGAAAGCTAAGTTGGACATCGTAAAAGAAGTCGCATTTGTTTGGTGCCGGCAACCACCAAACCAGTTTATAGATTAATTCCTAACTCTATTTTTACCTAGTTATTATATCTTTTAGGTTTCACGATCAATTGTTGTTCAAAATTATTCGTGCGATGTTCACAATCATAATAAATATGTAAAAATTGAAACTATCTAAGAATAATACTCAGCAGAAAGAAATCACATTCAACTGTGTAGGGCTTTTTAAACGTGTCTGGTCACTTTCCAAGTTCGCCAGATACCATGAGCATTGTGACAGGTAATCTGTGCGCTTGAAACTACGCGCCAACGTAGTGGTCAAGTTTCTATTTCCTGACCAGAAGGAAACCGCCCAGAACAGCATGTAGTTCTGGTCTTCCAACGCCACGAACTGGTGATCAAATATATCGTGTTCCGTTGCACCAAAGGACACCAAAATAAAAATTGGCCACCCTTACACGAAAGCAGAGAATTCCTCCCCAGAGTTTGTGTTCGCAATCGGGTCGCATTCTTTGCATGCCTAACATGGTGCAGGGAATCCATTACTTGCTCCTTGACACCTATCAAAAGAAATCTGTGACCCCACAAAGGACCCACTTAACCTATTCCATCCACTCTACTTCTCTCTCTTTCACTAATCTCATCTCTAATAACAATAAACCACGCCTTCTATTTTAACCCTTACACTCACATCCAACACCTCACTTACCTCTAAAATTCAACATCCTTTCTATTTCCCACCCAAATCCCCACCCATATGGCCGCACTATACAATACCTCATACCCATACTCTCCATATATTCTTCTTCTCTTCTTATATATGTTCTTTCTTCTTTTGCTCGAGGCGGAGCAACATCATTTAAGTTTGGTGTGGTGAGAAAGCAATAGCTTTTTGTTTTTTCTTCCTCTCCCAGACAATCCTTAGGATCGGCCGCCCTAAGGCCAAGAGAATAACCCTCTAGAACGAGTGCACACTAAAGGGAAAGACACAAAGCTTCCTCAGGGTCTCATAAGCTCAGTGTCGATCACACAACATTTTGGTTGACTAGTTTTGTGCATAAATCAAGAGATCCACTCCTTGACCTGATCCATTCACGAGGGAATACAATTATATTCCACACCGAAGTGTTTGGAAGCAACTAAAGGGTGGACACATTACACAAAGAAGCACTCCATCATCCCTGGCATAGAAATCCAGAGAAGTTTCTAAGAAAGTATTGTCCAAGGAGAAGATCAAAGACAAGGAAGACTCCATAGAAGAGTTCAAGGACATCATTGGTTCCTCAAGGAAGGAAAGCGCCACATCCAAGGTGGATTATTCCTTGTTCCTTATTTTCTGTTTTCGTTCTTCTATCTTGTATCGTGTATTGCTTCACACAGTTTGTGTGTCTTCGATGATTCTACACTCGTATCATTATATAGCTAAGTTAGTACCTTTGTCTTTAAAGTTTAAATGTCCAGTGTGGTAATACAATCACCCTCTCTTAAATCACTGTTTTTAATTTCAAAAAGAAAGAAAAAAAAAAAAAAAAAAAAAAAAAAAATTTAATTTGATTTTATTATTTTATTATTGTGTGTATGTATGTATGATATTCTTTGCTACCATGTGGTTATCTGTGACACTCATCACGTTCCTCAATCCATGAATGTATGCTTGACAGAAGCAGACAAGTGATCATATGGAAGTTGAGTTTAGGTTTCTAATGAATGGTTATAGTATAATGTTGGGCCTTGCCTTGAAAGAATGATGACTAGGAGAGATACAGAGAGATACAACAAAAAAAAAAAAAAAAAAAAATTCAGAAAAAATGAAGATGACTCTTATACATTGTAGGAAAGCTTAAAAGAGAGGCTAAAATTACAAAGCATAGCCTTCGGCAAGGAGTATAAACAACAGACACCTATAATCAGAGGTACGATTTTATCGTTTATTTAACTAAATAGATGTAGAGAAGGAGGAAAGAAGTCAAGGCCACCCAGAAAGCCGAAAAGACATAATTCATTATAATAAACCGTCAAAGAAGGGCAAAGAAGAAAAAAAGCTTGCAGAAACTAACGACCTTTATACTTCAAAAAAACCAAAAGAGAGCAAGGGGCCATAAGTAAAATAGGTCCATACTTTACAGGCTATTGGTAAAGGCAAAGCAGTCTCCATTCCCTGCCATTGGACCGAAGATACGGAAACTTTGAAGTAGGCCGAAACCTAGGCTCAATTTTCTCCCAAGGACAAATATAAATGCCACTGGGCCACTAAGAACTACAACAAGTTTTCATCACGGAAGTCCTCGCATACATGAACCGATCCCCACTGCTGTTCAGTTCTTACAAACCTGATTTCTTGCAGATATGTGATACGTTGCTTGTGGCCCGTGTAAAGGTGTCCCGTAATGGAAAACAGAAACTTGAAGATCGTAGTAGATCCCTGGAGAGAAGTCCTATTTACAGGGCGCGTCTACAAATGGTCAAAAGGAGAATAACATAGTAGCGCGTGCCTTTAATTGGATACCCGTACCTAGAAAGACCACTCTGAATGTCGGAGGGATTCTATGGTTTAGGGCAAACGCTTTATCAGGAAAGGCTCCACAATCACTCGCAAAGAGCAGTCTAGACACACTCTTGGGAATACCAATTATGTAGTCTGTGAGCGCAAATGGTCACTATGTAATCTCCACGGGTCTGTGCTTTAGCACATAGTACTTTCCTCCTCAACCTAAAAAGCTGAGGGGAAACCAAAAGAGCTTGCTAGTATGCGGGGACTAGTTTCACGAGGGCCAAGACTTATAAGAACCCTTGTGCTTGCACGAAAGAGAAAGAGTATGAACCATATTCCCTTCTGAAAATATGAGCTTGGAAAAATCGAAATATCAAACAACAGTTATAAGACCAATCATAAGTAGATCTCTCGCTGAGAAATCGTCCTCTAATTATCAAGAATGGACCTGAGATGTCCTCGGAAAAACTATATTCTACTATTGTGAATTCTCTCGTCTGACTCTCCTAAATGAAAGGCTATAGAAAAGTATGGAGTCATTAGATGCCAAAAAACTAATTCCAATACTTTGGCAGGTGGATCCATTTTGAAAGCTTACCAAAAGGCAAATAAATCAGCCTCAGAAGGCGTTCCGCTCAAAATGAACTCATTGGATCGGAAAATAATTGGGGTGGCTATAAATTTGTTTCAATTGGAATAGTAACTTCTAAAGGGAGTTTCATTAACGGTGTACTACTTCTGAGAGAATCTCTCTTCGTGTTACGTTTATTCTATCGGACCTAAAAATTCCGTGATTTCTCAGTCTGATTGAAGGGAAAACGCCGCGACAGTAATCTCATTTTGAGTATATAATGATCTTTGGAGCTGTTCTGAAGTGGCCATATGAAGTGAGGCCCTCAGAATAGAGAATATTGACTCAGCAAGTCTATATGATTTCTCAGAGTCAATCTGGAATGCAAGCAGCAAAACTCACAAATAAATACTAAAATAAAAAAAAAAAAAAAAAAAAAAAAAAAAAAAGCTTATGATCCTGAAACCCTGCAATAGCAGAGGTGAAATTAAATTAGGTGATAACCTTATGGAAAACACCTATATACTCATGCATGGAGAAATCATCCAAAACTCAAAAAAAAAAAAAAAAAAAGCCTCAACAAGGCTTTAATAAATGGTAGAAGAACAGGTTTAACATTATGTTAATATATATGATATATTTTTTTTTTTTTTTTTTTTTTTTTTTTTTTTTTTTAGTTTTAACTTTTAAGGGAATGTATCATCTTCCTTCAGCAACTAATGTAAAAGTCTATAGTATGAAACTGTTTAAAATTTTCTCGCACCCACAACACTTACCTGGCTCCTTCTAATTTTATCCTTAGGCAAAATTCACAATGAAGTTGTGTGGTTCTTTCTGATCCTGCTTAGATTTCAGGGTATTCTTAAGTTGCCCTGAAAGGTGCGAAGTAGATTTTCAAGCGGAAGGATAGTATAACCTTGTGAGCCTCTTAAGAAAAAAATCCAGAAATCCTAACCTAGTTAAGGGTAATTTGATTGGAAGCGAAAAAAGGCACCTAGTGGGGCTGCGGACGCTGGTTGGCTTCGACCTCCCTGCACTCCCAAAAGTGGTTTTTCTGGAGCTACAGAACACTCGAAATGGCGCGCCTTTTCTCCCAACTGTAGTGTACGTTGAGAGGAATATGCAACGCACAATTCCGAACCATCAGCCTCCAAGGGTATCTCTTCTTCCCAACCGCCGCAATACTGATTCAGTAAAGTGCCACAGAATGACCCATTAATGGGAGACACGTAAGCAGAAATAAGGACGCCAATTGCACCATAAACCTAAACTAGGCACCGTGTAATGGCCGATCGCCCAGATCTCCCACACTATGCAGGGACAGAAATGCGAGAGAGCCGGTCCAGGCAGAACTCCCCAAAGGAGAAAGAAAGAAAACTCGCGGCCAAACACTGGGAGAGTTGAACGTATGTCCAGATGATCTAAGGGAGCTTCCTCCTGAGAGAACAAAGGACACCCATAACTGAACGGAACCTGCCAACCTCTATGAGACATAAGAGCCCTGGCGGTTCCGAAAAGATTCCACTTTGGACCCACAGTGAAACCTCCTTTAAACAATCGGCCGCTGTTCATCAAACCTCCCAGCCTCCCCAAAGAACACACCTAGTGGGGAGCTCTAATGAGTATGGGTCATCTTGGCTGAAGAGAATGAGGATGTTACTGAAGAGCAAACTGTCAAGTTCCTTTCCCTTCGGTGGACCAGTGGGGACTTATTATCGACTATCAAGCTAAAACCTCTTACTGATACTTGTGACCCCACGACTTAAAATTGGTTGGCATTAAAATGCCACTTAGAAGGGAAGTTTAAATTGAAATCCTAACCAACAGGTTGTTAATGCGAATGAACTAAGTGATCTGGATCAACTGAATCATTAGACTTCAGACAGAGTTTTAAATAACAAGTGATTCAGGGGAAATTTTTGAAACACTTAGTATCCAGAGTTCATAATTGTAACAGTGCTAGTCTGTACTTTAGGTAAGGGGGGCCCTGGCACCATTCCCGCCGATCACCGTGCCAAACTATGATCTCTCCTTTGTGAAGGCCTCCTCTGTGTCCCCTTGAATGTTTTTCTTTGGTTTTCACGGGATGTGATAACAACGCGTTTCCATACATAGCCCTACCTTCCATAGAATTTACCTAACGTCTGGGTGTATGGGACATGAGACGCCACAACTTCCGTGGAAGGGCATTGCTTTATTGGGGTGCAACCCTGCTGTAAAAATCTCATTAGAGATGGCAAGACAGTTCAAGGAAAACAGGCTTATGGGAAAAGTAGAGACGTGGTTACGTAAAGGTTTCGCATAGGCTCTTTCATCACACACCTTTCCTCCTGGCAGCGTTACTACCTGATGTTTTCAATGTTCCTGTAGTTTCCACTACTTCAGGACTATAGGGGTGAATGAGTGCGGAGGGTCGTAATTACCATCTCATCGACATCAATTCCACTCGGAGACCCTTCCTAGCCACGCAAGAGCCTGTCGATTGATGTTGATAGAGGTGAACTATCGTGTCCATTCCATTTTGGAATGCAGGACTCTGGCATGGTGAATGACGCCTCGTTCATCCATGTGGTCTCATACAAATTCAACCCCTACTGGGACTCTCTGGCCGTGCCCTCTGGGCCACACCTCGGGCAATGCCCGACACCGATGGTAACCCGCGGATTGATAATCGTCTTCTCCTCCTATCAAGAGCAGAAGACGTCAATCGGACCAAATGGCCCCTATCTCTTAGGACCACCATCCAAACGCTCCAAGTTTGGTGTATGTGGCAGACAAATCGCCGTTCGGCAGCGGTGGAACACCAAAACTACGTAACATATGATTTTGGTGGGCTTGAAGGGCTTCCCCTACACGCCGCACTCATATCCCAGGACACAATGCTCTAACAGTAATTGCCTTGTCTGGGTGTATTCCGACGTGAGTGTTGGAAGGGCATTCAATATACACAATGCGGCATGATGAAATAGCATTCTGGCTTGGATGAGGGGGCTCCGATTGCAGTAGCCCCACGTTACAAGCCCTATTGGACATCCTAAAGACAGGACGCTGGGTTGTTTGGGAGCGCCGGTTAGGCTAAGGAACGCCCAATGTTGGCTCAACAATAAAAAGTTTGAGGATTAGTTATAAAACTCCACTTATTAATTCTTAGTTATATACCTCAATTTTGTAGAAGGTCACAATTTGATCGACGAATACACGATCCGAATCCCCCAAGATGCAATAGCCTGCCCGGTGAGACAGGGTTCAGCATCAAAATATGAAATAGACCAAAAATTTTTTTGAAAATTTTTGAATTTTTCTAAAAAATCCCTTAAAAATTGATAACGGAATCAAAAACAGCTGAAGTAAAATCACACCCTGGAGGGGCATCTGTCTGGCATTCAGCGCCAGAACAGAGCAGGGTTCTGGCGCTGAACGCAGTCGCAGACACTGGGCAGATTCTGCGCTCCCAACGATTAGGAAACCGGGTGGGCATGGAGGCTTCGCGCATCCAGTGGAAAACAAGTCATATATTTCCTGAGAGAGAGCGCGCCGGGATAGGTAGCTTCAATCTTGGCGTTCAAGACAACGTCGGTGAGCTCAGATGTATAAGCGCTAGTATAAAATAGGCCCAGCCAAAATCGGAAAAAAGGAAGTAAGACTACTGCGTAATGGAATGAAAGATAGCAGGAAAGCAAGAGGTTCAGAGGAACAAAGCCTGCCATGCCAAAATGGCCTTCAGCCTCTAACTCTGAAAATTCTAGGCGCTGACCAATCGAATTACAATCACAGTATCTCTCAGAGTTCGCCCTCGGTGTCATACTCTTAATTGAGTAGTCCATGTTTGCATGCTAACGATTGGTAAAGCCCAAACCCATTATCAATTTATAGGGTCAATTGGTCACAATGCCTACAATGTAAGCAATTTGGCATTATGGAGCACATAGTTGGCTTTCATAATCAACGAACTACTGCTGAATCCTCCCCGGGGGTGGGACAAATCCGGAGATCCCCACCTCGTTTACTCACTCCAACTGTGTAACGACTCTCTTGTATACTTCATTTCTCTCATGGGATAACGACCCACCTCGTGTACTAAACCCGCTTGGCTGAATGAGAATCACCCTTAGTTAACACCAAGCGCCTCTGGTTGAAAATTCCAACCATGGGCCTTTATACCTTGGCCATCAATAGTTTCTTTGGCACCTGCCAATCACCAATCTCTCCACGGTGTAAACGAAAAAAGAATACAAAAGAAAATTTTTCAATATACTATCTTCTAATATTCAGTGCACACCCAATCCCACCATTACGCAATTTCCCATCGCCCGCCGACCGATACCCATCCCACAGAACTCATAAAACGCACCCTAATTCAACACAATTAAAATCTCTCTTACTTTCGTCTTCTTTTAAAATAAGTTTTCTTTGGTATATATATATAAGTTTGCTTCAAAGGAAGAGGGGGGAAGTTTTGGGCAGAGAGACGGAACATTTCTATAAGTATATATAAGGTGGGTGTGTGTAAAACCCATGCGAGTAAAGATATTATAGATATGGTTTAATGTTATTTCAACATAAAATCCACATGATAGGTGAGGGTTAAATAGACAGAAATTCAGGGTCACCAGGTGACATGAATAGAAAGTGGCCAGTATGAATACCCTCTAGATAAAAGAGAGTGAACAAGAAGGAGAGAATTCATGACAAACAGTCTTACCACTATTATTAAAGCAAAGGGTACCCCTATCATAAGCTCCCAGTTGCTCACGAATATTCCAGCAGGAAATCCAAGTTGTACATTGATCTGACGTGTGCATATCAAGAGATCCGCGTGAGATTACCTTCAATGAGTAGGGAATATTACAAAAAATAGCCGGATAAGGTGAAAACTACTTTTACTCCTAATTCGCACCATTCAACTGTGGACAATTTTCTATTATAGCCCGAGCAACTAGGTGGGACATCAGGAAAAACCGAGAGGCGAAATAGGACAATTTCCCCATTCATGGCCCTCTCTGCAATTTCCATGAAATCAAGAAAAGAAGTAGGCTTATTGGGAAGGAGAGGAAAATGGGCTAGAGAGGGAGGTCGGAAGAGCCCAAACAAAGCAAAGATTGGCACACAGGGAAGAGACACAATAGAAGAGTCAATCAAAAGCGGAATTAGCAATATATGGTATACCTCAAGAAGGAACAACTGCTTAACCGAAAATCGGGGACTGAGAAGGTGGATGTCATTTCCTCGGCGGGCCTTAATAAAGTTTTTGGTATTGTTCCATTTTTCTGGGTATTTTAAAATTCTAATTTTTTTTTTTTTTTTTTTTTTTTTTTTTTTAAATATAATTTGATTTAGGTTATTATGGGTCCGCAATAAATAACATAGTACTCGGAATATGTGTGAAATGAGATGAAGTTCATCAGTTGGTAAAAAGCCACATTAACATAGCAAGTAACACATGAACCGTATATGAACAGTAAGCTTAGTAACATTCAGCATAACTTGTGAATATCCTATAAAATAAAGATCCGTGAATAAAAATAATAATATGAAAATCACTTAATGAAGATAATGCCACAATGGAACAGCGCAACAACCTTAATTCAAAGGGCCTATCTTCCACTAAAACTGAAACATTACTGTTTTATAGCTATACCTATACACCAAAAGAACCAATAAGAAAGATACCACTAATAGACAGAATTCATTTGCCCAATACTATACTGCTCTATATAAAATTTTTGGACATAATTGGAAAAATATGCAACTAACTACAAATGAAAGAAAAAAAAAAAAAAAAAAAATTAGTTTAAAATTATATGGATTGATTACCTGGTGTAGGGTGACACTGCTTCTTCGCATCTTTTTCTGAATGTCCAGATGGACGAGCCTCACTGTGAAGAGTAGCACAGAGAGATAGGTGAGAGTGGTCACCTTGTTGATAGTTTGTTTTAGTTTAAGAATGTTTAAATAGTTGGCTTCTTAGAAAGAACTGATGACTAGGGCGGGACGGAGCCAGTTATTATCAGTTAATATCAGATAATCTGAAAAGACGAGGTCGTTAGTACGGAATGAGGGAGTCGTATGTTTCTTTCAATGGACAGCAGGGTGAGAAAGAGGCGAGGAGATTTAGAGGAGGCAGTAATAAACCGCTGGTGCACGGGAAATAAGGGAGATAAAATTGACAGAACCAAATAGGACTGGAGGGAAAAGTAGGATGTGTAAGAGTGTGGTAGGAGGAAGAAAGGCAGACGGCGGGCGGGTCGAGGATAAGAGCGGCCATTAGGTGAAGTACTCTGGGAGAGTGGAGGACTGCAGGAGAGGCACCGGAGCGGATAGGGGTGCAAAAGGCCAAGATAACCCTTAAAACCAAAAGGCAAGGGAAATAAAAAGGGATGGGAGACCGCCAAAAAGGCTGTGTGAGACCAGGGTGGGATGAGGAGGCGCCCGTGAGAAGGAGGATGAGGAAAGTCGGACGAGGTACACCAGGGGAGGGAAGGGATAGGCTGGAATGGGGGTGGGCCGTCCCGGGCCGGTTGTGCTTAGTGGTAAAGGCGCTGGTGCGGCGTCCAGGGGTGGTTCGCCGCCGGCGAATGGATGCCGAAGGAAAGGGGGAGCGAGACAGAGGGGGTTGGGGAAAGGAGAAGTTTGGGGCCGCGCCTGGGGGGTAGGGTTTTCGCGTCAAACTAAAGGGTTTAGTGGAAATTGAAATCCCGACGCGAACGCGTGGGGCACACGATCGCGTGGCTAGGGGGAAATGGGGTTGACGCGATCGCGCGAGGTTGATGTGATCGCATGGAATAGAAAACATGGACTAACATGAGCGGTCGCGTGAAGGCGAGAGGCACCGCTAATACGTCGCTAACGCAGACATGGTTGCGAAAAGCACAATTCCAGTGGTCGTTTCAGGCGCAAACTCTCCTGTCCCACCTTGTTGGGTTGATGATGCAATCCACGCCGACGCGAATGGCTGTCGCTCATCTTGTGGCGTGGCTTTCCGCTAGTGGGTGCCTGAAGGTTTGTGTAGCAAGAAGACGCCTTTCGCTGAGCATCTGGTGAAGAGCCGGCGTTAATATATAGGGTCGAGAGCGGGACTCCAACGAAGCGGTGAAAGAAAAAAGCCCGAGTTGTAGGTGTGCGTCTAAAATCGCACACCTCGGACACCCGCACTGGACACCTCATTGGGCACGCTTCCAGCCGAACTCATGTATCTACATGGGACGTGCTGAGAGGTCTTTATTTAACCGCAACTGGGAGTATATAACGGCTCTCCATCAAACGCTTTCGCGTGATTGACGCGGAAGCGTGACCGAAGGTGGTTTATCTTCGTGTGCATTTGGTGCGGTCGAAAACGCTATTTATTTGGGCGAATGCTGATCTGATCGGTGGTAAGCATCGCAATCTTGCTTTTTTGTTTTTTTTTAGTGTAATTTTTTTTTAAGAGCGAGTTAAATATATAGTGCTTTAGGGTCGCCAAGAAGCTGTGTAGGTTACTGCCAGAGTGTGGACCGTAATAAAAAAATCAAGAGAAATGAAAACATAAGTTAGCTAACATAGACTTGATAAATCCGAAGTATTTTAAAATCTCGGGTCGGAGTACTCATCTCTAAAATGGATTGCAGGGAGGTAGTGACTATTATCTGTAAGCTATGAAGTAGACTATAGGAAGATTTTAGGTTATTTTTAAAAATAATAGTACTACATGATAAATCTGAAAAAGCCTCCAAAATGAGCTGACAATACGTTAAAATTGAGCAAAGAAAGTAAAATTTATGAACAAGTGCGAATAAATTAGTAACATCTGAGATTAATATACTGAACATCCCTCATAGTGGCGAAGGTAATGATAAGAACTGGAGAAGTCCTATCCTTTCCAGATTGATTGTGATGAATAATACATGGACTTAATATAAACTCTCCCTAATAGTTTTATACAACGCTATTGCGCGAAGGCAGAGGCAGGTAAAAGTACAAGATGACTTACACTTAGTATACGTTCTGCATCGCTTAAGTCCCTAGTCGTCCCCTTGGGAAGACTAGCTTTAAGCGTCTAAAGCGATTCAAATTAGTTATTATGATTGCGCAAAATTTGTCACACTATCACCTATATACTTCATGGCTTGATATTGATTTGTATTAGCGCAAGAACGTATTCTATCACGTATACCATTACTTAAACCAGATTCTCCTTGCCAACGTGTGATAGAAGATATCTAATCCTCGGGGACTATTTTGGAAAAATAATTTTTGGGATATATCAAGTGGGGATATAGCAATTTCCAGTGCTTGGAAAGTGAAAAACAACATCCTTTAAGCTGAAACAAATACCTTAAGTTTGGTCTCGGATTTATATAGTGGTTACTAATCGAATAAGTTCCAGAGATTATATGATGAAAAAAAAAAAAAACAACTTAAATTTATAATTTTTTTTTTTTTTTTTTTAATATGTTTTTAGTAGGATTTTTTTTTTTTTTTTTTTTTTTTTTTAATTAAGTAATTAATTCCTAAATCCTAAACTAAAATCCATAGAGATTAACTTAATTAGGGGAAAGAGTAACCCCTCTCTCTCTTTAATATCAGTTTTCTATATATCAGTTTAAATACTAAAATTAATGGTAACAATTCATTATTCGTGAGAAGGATTCTTCATGATTTTGGAATATTTCCTCTACCTGAGCTATATGTTGCTGTGGTGTTATATCGACTCCTCTGTGATCTTTCAAAGTGTGTGTTTATTCTGGGAGTGTCTGGCTGAAGCAATTGAGGGCACTAATAAAAGTATGGAGGTATATCTCAGAATTAATACAGCAGGTGCGTGACCCACGAACGATAAGGATCTGCTGCCGAGCCACCCCAGCGCTGTTGGAGGTTATTTCACTTTGGTATCACTCCGGGTGCGATCCCATACGAAAGGTTGAGTTTGTTTCGGAAAAAGAGCTGTACACCCGAACTCCGCAGAGAAATGGCGGGCAGGGGCTCGTCCGCCACGCTTTCGATTTGCGTGGTGTTTGGTGTGTAGAGATGACGTTCTGGCCAAGGCATCCAGGGCTTTCATCCCGCACAAACTGTGCGTGATGAATAGTCCACTACTTGCTGGCCCAATGAATAGGGTGGATCACACCGGGTTCACTCGTAAACTTGGACGTTCAAACGGACCAGCTTCCTCCTGCCCATATGCCTTTGGTGCAACATGGCGGTCCACTGCGCCAGAAAAAGGAGCTCAGTAATATTAACTACCAGGAGATCATGAACGCCCAACTCGAAAAACCGGCCTTATGGCACACCCGGAGAACCGTTAGCTTTCCATGAAGACCGAAACCTTTAAAACCCCGGTGATACAAAATTCTGGGGCACATACCTGAACACGAGCTCAAAGTTACAAACTCGCGTCGTACATAGGCTTGAGTGCTACGTGCAAACACTCAAGCTCAGAGGCCCAAGCACACACCTAGTGGGAGGTCAGGCCCTGGACAGCCTTTAGGCAGCTTCCCTTCCAAGTTTTTGTATTCCTTCCACTTTTTGCATGCTCTTCTCTTTCCTGGCTACAGTGGATTCTTAAAGAACCTCCATGTCCCTTCCCTGCTAATAAATACTACTTACTTCTGTTCAACCTGCTAAACTTGAATACAGACCGCTAGATATTAATGAGCTCTAAATATAATCATGATGGTGAGAACGGCTTTAGTAGATGCATTTGTAAAATATTAGCCACTATAAAGTTAAAGGACTCAATCGAAACTCATTGTGTATCCTCATATCATAGTTAATGCTATCCTTTTAGATCGAGAACCGGGGCTGGCGCTATTCGGCCATGTCTTGGACCTTTCCACTTATGTATTCTTTTCACGGTAGAAAAATGTTCAAAGTTGCTACGCAGATCCATAGGAGAAAGATTAGGTAGAGTTTGCTAGTAGGCTCATCAATGTTCCTCAATAAAATTATATGGCATTAGATCGTAAATCTAGCTTGTTTTCATATTCAAATTAGCCTCGGATGGCTTGATATAGAGGGTTGATTAAAAATAAAACTGCTCTCACCGAAAAGATTGGTAGACATCACAGATTCACGCATAAAAAATAGTGGGGTTTTTATCTAGATACTTCACATGGTCCCCTCCCCTGTAATAGATCCCGATTGAACGTTGACAAAAATGTCATCCATCGATTCACGCTTCATGAGAAATAGCCACCCTAGCGTTGCCTGACTCAATAACCACTTGTCCGTTTAAACCTGTTAGACCTGAGACACTGAGATCAGAATCTGTCATTAGAGACTCTTCAGTTCTTCATAAAACCCTCTTCGAGTTAAAAATCATTTCGGATGAGATAGTTAAAAATACCTTAGCCCAATGAAGAATAGATTGGCCCTATGAAGGCCATTCAAGAGAGATTCTCCCGCGAGTAGATTCTCTCCAATAAACCTTGTCAATTGTGGATTATTCCGAGTAGACGAAATTTCAAACGGAAACTGGGAATGATAACAATGATGGAGGGTCCGAATACTACACAAGAAACAGTCAGGAAATTTGATGGGGCGTTCAGTAAAACGAGATAGGCGGAGCATAAACAAAGGAGGAAAAAAGGTAATCAAGTCTATCATTGGTACCAAGAGCATGACCCTCGAAGAGGGACCACCGAGCAGAATATCGGGATGGCCGATCGAGAGAATACCCGTCACCCTGTGGACCCGATGTGTAATCAATGGCAGTCACGGCCGATTGACTATCCAATACTTCACAGGAGTGAGACGGAATTATGACCCAGTGTTGTTTTGACAAGGGTTTTGGGATTGCCATTCGTCTCCTTCCAAGTGCTCTCCTATCTTCCATGTATCCCTATAACGATTAAGGCTATGCTGCGTCCTCTGTTCCTTATCGTAACCCCACGGAAGTCATCTCGAGCCACAAAAAATGTTGATGGTCAATTTTCCACACTGCATGCAGCACATGAACCTCGAAACGGTAGCACATGGCGGGTTCTGATTTAGCAGGGTGCGGTTAGAATTGATTTAGGAGGTGTTTACACAAAGGTATCACCATAAGCAGCCATTTTGGATTGGGAGGGGAGCGCCAGAATGTAGGCGCTTATATGATTGGAAATCTCTGGAATCACATTCAGTTAAAATACGGCTTAAAAGCGAATACCGCGCCACCCATAGCAACGCGTTCTAGGACAAGGAATCGAAACGCCACATTCTCGCTAACATTCATTGATCAATTTATCCTGAAATTCTTCACCTCGCAGATGAATTTAACCTAATCTCATATATAGTCATTGTCTTTTTCTCCACACCATATTGCATTACTATTAATTAATATTCGAAACACCATTATCAGATCTTTCTACAATTATTCAAAGTACTATCTGCGCTATACAATGAGATTATGGTCCATTGCCTTTCGACCTTTGTGCCTTTCGGGGCATTTGTGCTCCCCTTTTATTATTTGCCTCTATTTTTCTTTTCTTTTTCTCCTTTATATTTTTTTTCTATTTTTTTTTTCCTCTTCTTTTTTTAATTTTATTTTTTAATTCTATTGTATTTAGATATTTTTTTTTTATTTTATTGTTATATATGATTAAGATTATTGAATGCTGAATAATGTTTCCTATAATCATTTGTTGTTCACAGAATTTTCAATAAGAGATAATATCAATGCCCAATTCTTAAACCGCAAAAACTTTCAAAACCCATCTTTTCCACACTTAAATCACAAGCACTCTCAACTAGTCTAAGCTAACAAGTGGATTTTCGAAATTAAGGACATTATTGTTTTTTAGCTTAGAGTTGTAGTGATGAGCTAAAGTAAAGAACAGATAGGTGGTCAAAAATGGGGCTCATTAATTGTTTGGCACATGGAATAAATGAAAAGGGTTATAGGGCATATGTGGTTAAGTGTAAGCTCAAGTGTAGATTAAAGGCCGTCATCATAGATAAGTGCATACATATCATCAAACCATGGAAATATGCAAGAACAAAAGTTCATCAATTTTAGAGAGAAAAATAATTTTTTTACCAAAATAAATAAATATTGATTTTTTTAAAATACTTTAAACTTTACTTTGTACAAATAGTGCCTCAAAATCTCACTGGTTTTGGTGTGTTTCGAGCTTCTAAAACATGTTTCCAAAATAAATTTCTTCAAAACTAAGTTTTTCAAAAAGTTTAACATCAAATTAAGTGAAATGCTATAAAAAGTTTCTTAAAAAAAATGTTACTTCAACCAACTAGTAGCTACAATGCATAAAATCAGACAAACATGCAGAGAAACATGCATGCCAACCAACTATTTTAATAGAGAAAATTAGAAAAAAAAAAAAAAAAAAATAAGAAATAACTAACCCACCGGAAGTCGGTATCGACCTGCCCACACTTATGGATTGCACCACGTCCTCGGTGCATGCTGAGTTGTGCAAGTGGACGGGTTTCTCGAACTGACGCTTTTTTTCTCTAAAGAATGTGCAGGTGGACTTGTTTGTTTCCCCAATGTGAACGTCTTTCCGGTTTCTTTGCGCCTGGTGGCCATTCCTGAAAGAGAAAAAAGAAGAAGTAACCCAAAATATACGAAAATAAAATAAAAATGGGTGTTAATGATCCAGCTAATAAGGTCCTCAATTACATGGTATCTTCAACATGCTTATACCTTGCCAAGAGTTTTATTATTTATTTAAATTAATTCCTTATAATTTACTTTCTTGCCATTTACTATTCTTGCTTTTTATCTTATACATTAAAAACCCCAAAATTCTACCTTTTTCATAGCTAATAATAAGTCATACCTCCCTGCAATTCCTTGAGAAGACGACCCGAGATTAAAATACTCGGTTATCAATTTTTTATAGCTAATATTTTCATCTTGATTTTACACACCTGCATAATTACACACCTGCATATATAACTCCAAAAAAAATATAAAAAAAACAAACAAAGGCATGCGATGCGATCGCATCGCCAAAGCGTTCACGTCAATTGCGAGAACCACCTCTCACGCGTCCGCGTCAATCACGCGAAAGCGTGATCTGGAAATCGGCGTAAAAATCCAACGCCCAGAAATCTGGGCTGGAATCGTGCGGCTAGTGTGCGTTTAGCACAAAACGGCCCACGCGTCCGCGTCACCGACGCGAATGCGTCACTTGCACAAAAACTCATCCCACGCGAAAGCATGAGCGACGCATTCGCGTCGCGTGGATTGCACATCACCCAAAAAGGAGACAGAGAGTTGCGCTGAAACGACACTGGAATTGTGCGTTTCGCACAATTTGCAGCGACGCGGTCGCCTGCCTCACGCGACCGCGTCATTTATCCTTTTTTTCTATTCCATGCGATCACATCACTCACGCGATCGCGTCAACCCCATTTCCCCTAGCCACGCGATCGTGTGCCCCACGCGTTCGCGTGGATTCAATTTCACTAACCCTAGTGACGCGAAACCCTACCCCCATCGCGCCCCACTCTCCTTCCCCAACCCCCTCTGTTCTCTCTCCCCCCTTCCTCTGCATCCATCGCCGTCGCGAACCACCCCTGACCACCGCACCAGCGCCTACCACTCAGCCACAACCGCGACGCCCACCCCATCCATCTTCCTTCCCTCCCTTTCTTCTCTTTCCCTTCTCTTCTTCCCTCCACCACCGCGGCCAACCACCACCACCACCACGCCATCACCGCCGCGCCTCCCACCACCACCACCCTCACCCCCATTTTCTTAAACCATCACCTCCACTGTTAACCCTAACCCCTGCCACCATGAACAGCCACCGACCGCCGCCCTGTTCTGCTACCGCGCCGCCGTGCCCCCTCCATCTCTCTGTTCCCTAGCTTCGTTCATATGCCTACCAGGTTCCACCGAACGCCATTTTCCTTCCATTCGTAGTTAGTTGCATATTTTTCCAATTATGTTCAAATTAGGCTAGTTAGA
>QBTX01002251.1:0-23006 GCA_003063285.2 Arachis monticola
CAATCTTTGTGGGATCGACCCTTACTCGCGTAAGGTTTATTACTTGGACGACCCAGTACACTTGCTGGTTAGTTGTGCGAAGTTGTGATAAAGAGTTGAGATTGCAATAGAGCGTACCATGTTGATGGCGCCATTGATGATCACAATTTCGCCCACCATGCATCAAAGTTCTAATCCAAGTCATGAGACATGCATCATCCAATTTGTCATATAATTCATGCAAAATTCTCATGAAATCATGTAAAGTACACAATGTATGCTTGAAACAAGATGTAAGTGAATATCTACCCAAAACTAGCTTATTTCTGAAGAAAATGCATGAAACTACCCTAAAAACAGTAAAGAAAGGTCAGTGAAACTGGCCAAAATGCCCTGGCATCAGGACAACACAAAACTTAAAATGTAATCATATGCCAATTTATTGAAATTTAAACAAAGCAAAGAAAAAAAATAAACCAATCAGAGAAATGAAATATTACCTAAGATTGGGTTGCCTCCCAACAAGCGCTCTTTTAGTGTCATTAGCTTGACATGTTGTTCTTCACTTTCTTCCTCTTCTTCCAGTTTGTTAAGAGGAATGACCTCAAGGGGAGAGATGAACTAGCTAGTGTCCCCTTTCTTGGTCTCCTCTCAGCAAGCTTCCTTTTGTTAATGGCTTGATTGGGCTTGCTTGCTGGATCAGGGGTAGGATTGGTGCTTTTGTTAGTTGCCTTCACTTCTTGGATATCAAACTTGGTGGTTGTGTGATTGTTGGAGTGATTTCTTCATCAAAAGATTCTTGCATTGGTGGTTCAATGAGCCCTTCTTCCATGCAAATTTCTGCTTCACTTGAGTTTGGATCTCCTTGATTGCCTTCCTCATCTTCTTGCTCTTCCACTTTCTCCTTCACACTTAACATTTGGTTTAGCAGAATGACGAGTGAATTCTTTGATGGTATAGAATTTCCTCAAATGAATGAATTCTCATTGCAACTATAGTTCTACACCAACAATTAATCCTCCCAGTAAAAAATTTTGTTGTCACAAAGAACAAACCCCAAATAAGAATTAACCGAAGTATTTAGACTCCAGGTTGTCTCACGAGGATTGCAATGAAGTGTATGCTTATTGGCTATGAAGGAATATGGGGGTTGATTTATAAAAGGACAAGAAATTAAATAGACAAGAATTTAAATGACAAGAAGAGTAAACTAATAGCTAAAAGGTCTTGGCAAAGGTTGGCGGTCAAGGATCTCTATCCTTATCACTAACCATAACATGAGAATTGGCAAGGATCAACCCCATTAAGCCATCCTCTAACTAATAAAGGAAATTCAAATGAGCTGTGTCAATCCAAGTCCATAAGTCCTAGGTCTCTGCCAATTTAATTAGTGAGATCTAGGGTTAATAGCTCCCAATCATCAATCACTTGGACATTAGCAACTCAAGAGTTCCTAAGTTACCTTCCCAAGCCAAGAGCATAAAATTCTACTCTAAAGCCCAACCAAGCATTTTGTCAAACACTTGGTAGGTACAAAAGGAAAGTATGGTAAATTGCAATGAAAGATAAAATCTAACAACTACCAATTGCAAGAAAAGTAAATTCACAACTCAAATCAACAATTAAAAGAACATCAAACATTAAATTTCATTAAATGTAAATCAAATTCAACATGAGTCCATCATCACAAAAGAAACATAAAAGAGAAATTAACATGAAAACTAAGAAAATCAAGTAGTAGGAACAAGAAATCATAAAGGAAACAAGATGAAAACATGAAGTTGGACCTAGATCTAAGATGAAAAATAGCCTAAGAACCCTAATTCTAGAGAGGAGAGGAAGCTTCTCTCTCTATAAACTAAACTACATGATGCTAACACTTCAAACAATTGCTCCCCACTTTGCTTGGGCTTCAATTCTGCATGAAATACACTCAGAAACTGGTTGGAATTGGACCTGGGCTGCTCAGAAATTGCCCCCAGTGTTTTGCCTTTAAGTGAGTCACGTGAGTGTATCGGTGCGTACGTGCCATGTGCTCGTGCACGTCGATTGGCTATTTCTTCATCCGCACGGACGCGTCATGTACGCGTGCGCGTCTCTATACGAAATCACTTTTGCGCATGCGCGTCTTGTACGCGTGATTGCCCATCAATGCATTCCCAATTCTTGTTTCCTCATGCATTCTCCACTTTGCATGCTTTTCTCCTCATTTCTTCCATCCAATACTTGCCTTATGAACCTGAAATCACTCAACAAACACATCAAGGCATCGAATGGAGTTAAAGTGAGTTAAAATCACCAATTTAAGGGCCTAAAAAGCATGTTTTTATACTTAAGCACAATTCAAGGGATAATTACAAATCCATGCTATTTTATTGAATAAATGTGGGAAAAGGTGAATAAATCTAGTAAAATAAGCATAAGATAAACCACGAAATCGGGGTTTATCAAATCTCCCCACACTTAAACTAAGCATGTCCTCATGCTAAAATCAAGAAAGAAGCAAACGGTTATCAACATTTATTCAATGCAAACTACCTAAATGCAACCTATCTACATGCAATCTATCTAAATGAATGCAACTACTTGGTCAAAATAGCGTCCTGTCCAACAACACATATATGAGTACAAGGGCTAAAGCCATAGCAGTTAAATCAAACCCACCAATTGCATTCAATATTGAAAGATTTTACAACTGCAGAATAAATGATCATGGGTGGAAACAATGTAATTGAGCGACGAACCCTCACCGGATGTATCACTCTTGCCTCACCAGTGTATGGGGTTGATTCTCAATTCTCCCCTAATCATGCTTTCCAAAATTTGTTTTCTATCTAACAATCAACAATTATTTCATGCATGCTACAAATATCTGTGAGTCTTTCCTAAAGGTTGTAATGGGCTAGGGTCAAGGTAAGGATGCATATAGTCAAGTGGACTAGAATTGAATCTTTGATTAACCTAAGCTTCCCACTTAACCTAATATAACAACCTATACAATTCCAAAGCTAATCTAACTCCCATTCTTACTTTTCACACACTCATGCATTCTATTTTTGGTCACCACACATATGCAGTTTTTTATTGAGCTTTACTTGGGGCATTTTGTCCTTTCTTTATTGTTTTTTTCTATTTTTTCTTTTGATATTATATATATATATATATTTCTCTTTATTTTGTATTATTCATTATTTTTTTCTTTTTGCAATAAAGTATATACAAAAGTATCAATACATGGCTTTACATTCATTGCATGAGTATGTACCCAATTTCCCAAAATTTTGACAAAATGCAAAAATACACTTTCATCACAACCAATGTTCCCAACTCTCCCAAACTTGAATAATAAGCACTCTCACTAGCCTAAGCTAATCAAAGATCCAAACAAGGGACATTTATTGTTTTTCGCCTTAGGCTTGCAATGTGCTAAAATTGAGAACGAATAGGTTAAGCATAGGCTCAAAATTGGCTAACAATGATTGATGAAAGGTAGGCTATTTGGGTAAGTGAGCTAAATGAAATGATGGCCTCAATCATATAAAGGTATGTATACATGGAATAATGGACATAAAGAATCAAACAAACTAAAGATCACAATCATAGGAAGAGAATAATGCACATAAGAATGAAAATAAGTGGTTATGTATGATGTAACCACACAATTAGGCTCAAATCTCACATGCTTGTATTCTTAGCTCAAGAACATGATCGACAAAATATATAATTCAAGCAAGTTCTAAAAAAATTCTTTTTTTCAATCAATTGGGGTGCCCTATAGATAAAATCCATGGAAAATATCATGATTTTGACTAAGCTTAATATATACATATGCAAAATAAGAAAATGCAACTAAAAATCCTTAAATGAAATGCAAAAGTGTTGGGATTAGAAACTTGTCACCCAAAAATGCCAAGTGGTCAGACGACCTCCCTACACTTAAAAGTTTGCACCGTCTTCGATTCATCCAAAGATGAGCAAGGGGGTACGGCAACTTTCCTAGTTGCTACCTTCAGCTGGTAGGTCAACCGGTTGCTACGTGTTCTTCCTCCTGCTTCCATTTTTGCTTATGGTGCATCAATCATGAAGAACAAAATAAACACTGTAAGATGAGAAATACAAAAGCAAGGAAGCGTGAATTGTTGGAATGAGGTAGATCACTAGAATTGAGTGGGTGAATTGGTGTGACATTAATGAGAGATAGGTGTGTGGGTTCTAAAATTGCACGCGATTTAGAATACACACACACTAATACAAAAAGTTATGTCACAATTACACAAAAAGAAAACATGGACTTCACTCATTCTAGTGTGCTTGAGATACTTTAAAAGACTTGTAGGTTAAGGCAACCAAACAAGTAGTGAAGAAGCATAAAAGCATTCAAGCAAAAATCAAGCAATTGTGAAATTGGATAATGGATGGACATTGATTGATGTGTAAGTGAACTTAATGAACATAATGGTATATGAAACTTACACCACAACCAATGACACCTATTGAAGTTGTTGCAACACCTAAGTGACATAGAGGTGAAACACATGGATGCTATAGAACTTAGGAAAAAGAAGATAGAAGTGGAAATCAATCACATAGCAAGCATGGCCCACAAAGCTTTACAAAGCGCAAAAATATGTCACTAGGTAAGCTTTCGATCTAATTTCACAACTCTACAATCTCAATGCATGAAATAAGTGATGTGAATAAAGGTAAACCATAAACAAACACCACCTAAAAAAATGCAATGATAATATACAATCGCCTAGCAATGGATGATGAATGCATGGTGGCCAAAACATGCAATTCAAAAGAGTTAAGAAGCTTAAAGGCAATGTAACATTCACTTGGTGCTCACAAATGTTAAACATGAAAACTCAAAACCAAGTGACAAAATATAACCTCAATAATTAAATCCAACAATAAAAATTAAAAATAATGATGTTAAAATAACATCTCATCAATAATCAGCAGCAAGAAACAGTAAACGATATTAATAATCCAACACTTATAAAGAAAAATAGAAAACAAAATGAAAATGTACTAATTAAACAGTTAACTAACTAACTAAAAGAAGTGGTTATGGATGGTGTTTTGGTAGTGTTGGATGATTATTGAAGAGTGGAAAGAGAAGAAAAGAAGGAAAGAAATGGAAGGATGAGAAGAAAAGAAGGTGGGTGAAACAGGGCAATCCACGCGTACGCGTAAGTGTGGATTGATGAAATGGTAGCGACGCGTACGCGTACGCGTGATGAGTTATTTGGAGCGGCGACGGTAAGCGTGAGGTACACGTGCACATGTCTCGGGCACAAAGTTGGCACACTTCAGGCACAACTCTCAGGGGAATGTATGGAGGGTGGAACTTCTGGATTGATGAAATGGTCGAAAATGTTTGGGGCACGCGTACGCGTGGGTGACGCGTACGCGTGAGTTGGTGCTCTGTTTTTCAAAATTTTTCTATGTTTTTGTACCAAACCAACCATTCCAAACCTCCAAACAACTACCAAAACATCATAAAACCTTATTTAACATACTAAACTCCCAAATAAATATATCTAACCAAACAAAACATAAAATTAAACTAATTATTAGCAATATTTACAAAAAGGAAAAAAGAAAGATGTTACCATGGTGGGGTGTCTCCCACCTAGCACTTTTATTTATTGTTCTTAAGTTGGACTTATGGGGAGCTATCCATCAAGGTGGCTTGTGCTTGAATCCATCCTTGAACATCCACCAATTCTTGGACTTCCATTGTGGTTCATCATTCAAAGTTAATAACTCCAAGCTTTGATGGAGTTCTTCACAAACCATGGGCTCCCAAAGTTGGTCCTCCTCTTGTAATCCAGGATCCCATACTTTGTTTTCACACCCATTGATAAACCACTATTTTATGATTTATCTTGTGCTCAATTGAGTGGATTTTATCAATCTTCCATACACTTATTCATACTAATTGCATGAGTTTACATTCTCCTTCCTGATTTTGTGCTATGATTGAAAACATGTTTCTTTGGTCTTAATTTTGATATGTTTAATCATCTCTTATTACCATTCGATGCCTTGATATGTGTGTTAAGTGTTTTCAGAGATTGCAGGGCAGGAATGGCTTAGAGGATGGAAAGGAAGCATGCAAAAGTGGAAGGAATACAAGAAGTTAAAGGAACTGCAAAGTTGTCAGCCTGACCCTCTCGCACTAAAATGACAATAACTTGAGCTACAGAGGTCCAAATGATGCGGTTCCACTTGCATTGGAAAGCTAACGTATGGGGCTTCGATTTGATATATAATTTATCATAGTGGCCGTACAGCTAGGTGATGCGAACGCATGCTCCACGCAGACGCATCACAGTGACAAAAATCAGCGTGGCAGATTTCATAACCAGCGAATTCTGGGCTATTTCCGGCCCAGTTTCAAGCCCAGAAAACACATATTAAAGTCAGAGAACATGCAGAGAGTCAACATACTTCAGATCAGACTCATATTTCACTTTTCATAATTTAGATGTAGTTTTTAGAGAGAGAGAGGCTCTCTCCTCTCTCTTAGGATTAGGATTTAGGATTCTCTTAGTTTTAGGATTAGGATTTCTATTTCTTCATCACAGGTTCAATGTTCATTTAAATTATTAATGAAAAGAGTACTTTTTCATTTAGTTTTATGATTTATTTAATTGCTTTCAATTTTATTATCATGTCTCCTTTCTACTCCCTTCTCCCAACAATGAAGATGGTATGCATGTTGATAGAGTAGATTCCCAACTTGACATGAGGGTTGATTAAAATGAGACACTTGAGTTGGAATGCTCAAGTCATTAGTGAAATTGGAAGTTGTTGGCTAGTTCTCTATTTACTAACGCTAGTCCTTCCTAAGGGAGAGGATTAAGATTTGTGAATAAGAGTTAGCTCAATCACTTGACTTTCCTTTATTTAGTAAGGGTTAACTAAGTGAAAATAACAACCTTTTGATACTAAACTTGAGAAAATTCCAACAAGGATAGAACTTCCAATTAATCATACTCTTGGTCAAGGCTTTTTAATTTAATTACGTAAAATCTCTTTTAATTTTCATTGCTTTAATTTACAATCATATGCTTGTGCCCGTTGCCCAAATTCCAAATTTTCCAGAAAACTCATAACCAATAATAAATCATACTTCCTTGCAATTCGTTGAGAAGACGACCCGAGGTTTGAATACTTCGGTTATTTATTTTTATTGGGTTTGCTTAAGTGACAAACAAAACTTTTGTAAGAAAGGAATTCTTGTCGGTCTAGAAGCTATACTTACAACGGAGAATTTATTTGTGAAAATTCTAGATCGCGCGAGAGTTTCATTCTTCAAAATGGCGCCGTTGCTGGGGAATTGCAAACGTGTGCATTATTATTGGTTATTGTAAATATTTTTCAAAAAAAATTCAGATTTTTATTTTAAAATTTTTATCTTATCTTATCTTATTTTTCAAAATTCAAATCTTTTTCAAAAAAATCATATCTTTTTCCAAATCTTATCTTATCTTTTTCAAAAATCATATCTTTTTTTAAAATCTTATCTTATTTTTTCAAAAAATCATATCTTTTTCAAAATATTTTCTTTTTGTTAGTTTTTGTTTTTGTTTTCTCTCACTACTATGAACTCTCACCCCTTTGGCTATGAGTCTGGTTACAATTATGTTGCAGAAAGAGGAGCTTATAATGAGAACAGGCAACAAGGTTGGAAAAATCAAAGATGGGAGGAGCCACAAAGATTTGATCAACTCTCATGGCAACAACCACCTCTAATAGACTATCAACAACCATTCTGTGATGCATATCAAGGCAAGGGCTATGGTGAGCATTCTTTTGATTATCAACAACCACCACCATATGCCTATGAACCCTCTCCTCAACATGACTTCGGACCACCATACTCACAAGTCCCTTTCCACCATTCACCTCCAGATGACCCTAATCCTTATCCACCACACCAACCATCATATGAACCATACCCAGAACCACCACCTCAATATTCACCATTTCCATATCCTTATAAAAAAGAACCACCTCCATATTATGAACCTGTTTATCAAAAAAAGGAACCCTCCTATCCACCCCAAACCCCCATGGAGAGTGATAAACCACTATTTCATGGTTTATATTGTATTTAATTGAGTGGTTTTATCAAGCTTTTCACCCACTTATTTATAAGATTTGCATGATTTTACAATTCCTTCCTAGTTTAGTTCTATGATTGAAAACATGCTTCTTTGGTCTTAATTTAGCTAATCTTAATCCTCTCTTATTACCATTCAATGCCTTGATCTGTGTGTTAAGTGTTTCAGGCTTCATAGGGCAGGAATGGCTTAGAGAATAAAGAGGAAGCGTGCAAAAATGGAAGGAACACAAGGAATTGAGGAGATGACCAGCGAGAAGTCACGCGGTCGCATGGCTCACGCGACCGCGCGAAATGGAAGAAATCAGAGTGACGCGTTCGCGTGCCTGACGCGACCGCGCGGATTGGAAGCTGCACGAATGACGTGAAAGCGTGGACGACGCGCACGCGTGGTACGAGAAATGCTAAGTGACGCGAACGCGTGGACGACGCGGACGCGTGATGTGCACGATATGCATAATTACAAAAGTCGCTGGCAGAGATTCTGGGCCGCATTTCAACCCAGTTTTTGGCCCAGAAACACAGATTAAAGTCAGGGAACTTGAAGAGACTCAAGAATGCTTTTCATAATTCATAATTTTAGTTTTAGATGTAGTTTTTAGAGAGAGAGGTTCTCTCCTCTCTCTTAGGAATTTAGGATTAGGATTTTTAGAAATTAGGAATATTACTTTTTCATCACAAGTTCAATGTTCTTTAATTTATGTTTCTCTTCTACTTTGGATACTCTAATATTTTTATCTGTTTATTATTTATGTTGCCCATTTGATTCATAAATCTTTCCATGTTAGATTTAAATTTATATTTAAATACAATTGAGGTATTTTCAGATCTATGATTTTCATTTAAATTTTTATATTCTTGGCTTTAATTGATTAACTGGAAGCTCTTGAGTTATCAACTATTCATGATTGATTGTTATGTCGGCTAATTAATTTGAATTCCACTAACTCTAGTCTTTCCTTAGGAGTTGGATAGGACTTGGGAATTCTAACCAATTGGTTCACTGGACTTTCCCTTGCTTACACAAAGGTTAACTAGGTGGGATTAACTTCCATTCTTATAGGAGTAACTAGGATAGGACTTCCGAATTTTCATATCTTGCCAAGAGTTTATTTTATAGTTATTTATTTATTTCGCTTATCATTTATCATACTTGTTCCTCATTCTCAAAACCCTCAAAATTTTACATTTTTCATAGCCAATAATAAGTCATACCTCCCTGCAATTCCTTGAAAAGATGACCCGATGTTTAAATACTTCAGTTATTAATCTATTTAGGGGTTTGTTACTTGTGACAACCAAAACATTTGTAAGAAAGGTTGATTGCTTGGTTTAGTAACTATACTTACAACGAGAGTTTACTATAACTTCTAAACCATCAATCTTCAGTTCTTCAAAATGGCGCCGTTGCCGGGAAATTGCAAACATGTGCCTTATTATTGGTTATTGTAAATATTTTTCAAAAAAAATATATATATATTCTTCTCTTACTTGTTTATTTGTTTTCTCTCTTCCCTCTTATTTCTAATATCTATTATGAATTCTCACCCCTCTCGCTTTGAGTTTGGTTTTAATTTTGTTGCAAGAAATGGAAGCTATAACAGGACTATGCATCAAGGTCTAAGCAATCAAAGATTGATGGAGCCATAAGGATCTGATCACCCCTTTAGGCAACAACATCATCCTAGATATCATGGACAAAGACCATCCTACAATGCATACCCAACTGATAGATATGGTGGACCGCCTTGTAGCTACCAACAAGCCCCACCCTGTGCTCAGAGACCATCCTTTCAACACAACCTTAACCCACCATACTCCCAAGCTTCTTTTCACCATTCACTACCACGTGATCCTTATCCACCCCAACGCCAATCCAACTACTCCCAAGAACCACCACACCCCTATGCACCATGTTCATATCCATCAAGCCAGGAATCACAGGTTCACCTCGAAGAATCAGTAAAATAATTTAATGCAACCCTTCATCAACTGGAGCAAGCAATTAATCAATTATCTTCCAGACATTCAGACACTCAACAGACCCCCATGGCTTCATGTGGAGAATCTAATGAAGAATGTATTATGAAGAAGACACAAGAAACTCCAGTGGACAGCATAGAGCATAACGTCGTACTGGAACAAATAGAGGAAGCTGTCATTGTAGAAGAAGAAGAGTTGGTTGAAGATTTAGGAGATGCCAAACCACCACCTGAATCTAGAGTTGTGGAGAATCCCGTCAAGAACGTTACAATTGATGCTAAGGAGGATAGTGCACAGCCTCCAATGCAGATATCTTATGAAGAACTGGACGGAATAACCCAAGAAGCAAGTTTCCTTGATGACGATGATCACGAGTCCTGTTCTCTTAGTGACGAACTTGCATCCGCAAGTGATTTCTTTGAGACAGAAGAATCTTCCCCGAGTGAATATGAAGATGATGCTAAGGTAGATTTTTCTCAAGCTCCAATATATGACTTGAGCGATGATGAGGGGGAAATTGAAGACTCTGATCAAGATATGGTTGAAGTGGAAGAAATTTGCAAAAAAATAGAAGAATTCACAGAAGATTATAAGGGAGTAGAACTTACAGAACCACTGGAAACACCTATCCCAAGGCCATTACCGCCCAACACAAACTACAAGTAGGTAAAATCCTTGCCTTTTATCTTCAATCTTCCACTTGAATATGGTTTTCTTGAAACAGATGGCCAGCTTAGAGCTCTCTGCGGCTTTAAGAGTAAGAGAGAAATGGCTCGTACTCAGAGCTGGTGCATAAGGTTCAATAAGGTTCCACGCTTCAACTCGAAGTGCAAGGATTGGTATCATGCTCAATTGAATGGATCACGGAGAACATTTGGTCACCGTGGTGAGAATCTACTTTTTAAAGCACCCGGATGGAAACATGTAGATCAAGACGAAGGCGGATTTAAAAGCAAGGCTTGGGATCATGGATTCTATGCTGACATTTGTCACCCCGGAGGAGTAGTTGAAGGTAGAAGGTAGAAGAGACCTTTGCAGATGAAAGAGTAGTTGAAGGGAGTTGTCATAGAAAAGAAGCCATCAAGGAGGAGTACGATTTTATACTTAAACAACTGGATCAAATGATAAATCGACTACCTTTCTGACGTTCGGACATTCAAGGAACCCCATGGCTTCATATGCAGAATCTAATGAAGAACGTAGCATGAAGGAGACACTAGAAACTCCAGTGGACAATAAGGAGCATGACTTTGTACTGGAACAAGTGGAGGAAGCCAGAATTATTGAAGAAGAAGAAGTGGTTCAAGACTTAGGAGATACCGAACCTCCATGGAAAGGTCAAATTATAGAGCCTCCTTCAAAGACGTTTGAAACTGATGTTGAAGAAGGTGTACAACCTCCAAGGTATATCATGGTTGACGACTTTGAAGGGGACGATCAAGAGATGGATTCAATCATTCAAGAATTCTTATCTACATTTGAACCCTCTCCCATTGGACTTGACATAGAGATTAAAGAAGAAGAAGTACAACCTCCCATGCCCTTGGTGAGCAATGAAGAAAAGATTGAATTGGAAGAAAGCTACCAAGAGGAAGAGGTTGATATTGAGAGCTTTTGCCAAGAGGTGGTAGTTGTCAAGAGATTAGAACATAAAGGGAGTGGAATGCTTGCTAAGTTCATTAGCAGACCCCCTCCCCTAGTGCCAATCATCCTCTCACATTTACATAATGTATTGTAGGTAGAAGATTCCATTATCTCTTTAACTTCTAAGTTCTATGAATATGGGCTTGGGACAGATGTCAACTTAGAGCTTCTTGTGTGGCGATTAAGAGTAAGAGGTAGATGGTCAGTGTAAGATTGTCCTGCAAGGTTCATTAAGTTCCGATTCCGGACACTGGTAATTTACGAAGTGTTGGCCAGTAACTCAACTTGAATGGGTCAGAGATAGTTGTTATGGATGCTTCAGTGGGAATTCTAAAGCTGAACCAACCGGATGGAATCATGATAATAACTTTGAAGCGGGTGTGAGAACGAACTAATATTTGGGATACGGAGAATAATATGTAGTGTCACAATTGTTGGGAGCTTCAAAGCTTGGTGATCAGTAGAAGCTCACCGGAATTTGCCAGTTTTATAGTAAGTAGAGCTTATGGAAGACCAAAGTGATAAACCATATTTTCATGAGGATATTTTTGTGCTTAATTTGAGTGTATTTATACAATCCATTCACCTATTATTCACATTAATTGCATGGTTTTACTTTCTCCTCCTTATTTGTTTTTAACATGTATTTAAAAAAACTTGTTTTTCTTTAGCGTTTATTTTTTGAAAATTAAATTAGGTTTTATATTCCTTTTTTTATTCTGTTTTTTTTGTATATGTGTGTTTGAGTAGTGCTTCAGAGTTTCTAAGGTGAGAATGACTTAAGATGAAGAAGAAATATCCTCAAAGGGAAATGGGAAAGCAAAGACAGAGCTTTAAGGAAACTGGTACGCAACAGGCGATCGCATGGTACGCAGATCGGCGATCGGCGCAGACACGAATCAGCAGTGACGCAGCCAGCATAACTCACGCGACTGCTGGCTGGACCGCGGCTTCTAGCAGAACGCACATGATGGCGGTCGCATGAACTGTACGCGTACCTCACGTGCAGGGAAGCTCCGGAATTCGAGACGCAGAGTCAGTTGCGTGACCCAGCGGACGCGTGACAGAGGCCAGCGCACCAGAAAAATTACAGATCACGCCCTACTCGTAGTATCTAAGCCCTTTCTTTTTCTTTTTGTGGGGGCCAAATTCAAGTCCAGAGGCATAGCCTCATGAGTGTTATGAGTGGGGAATGCATCCCATCAAGCACATGTGTATATTTATTGCTGCCATTGAATTTGATTCTATCGATTAGTATTTGGAGAGATTCTTCTTCTCTTTTAGGATTTAGGAATTCTTCTTGTTTTAAAAGTAACTCTGGCTCCAGGGTTTAATGTTCTGTCCTATTTAGTTAACATATTTATTCGTTTTGGCATTTGATTGATAATTTTATTTATATTTAATTTTATTATTCTGTCCAATTTTATTTATTAATATTATTAATTTTCATGTATTATTTCTTGTTCATTGCATCATTCATCCCTCTTTTTAACGAATTTGAAATGATTTTTATTCTCAGATTTATTTGTTCCCTTGTTTAATTTAATATATATCTAATTTTTTTTTTTTTATTTTTTATTTCCAGCATTTACTTTTCCCTTTGGTTCTAATTAAGAATTTAGTAATTGTAGACAGTTATTAGACTCAACATAATTAATAACTACTTTTTGTTAATTGAGCAAAATTGATAATAATCCCAACCTTTTCTTGGAATATTAGGATTCAAAGAGTTAGTTAAGATCTCTTTGTTACTTTCCTTTGCCCTGGGAATGATTGACCAAGTGGAGTTTAGTTCAACTTTTATTATAGTTGAGAGAATACTAAGTTAGACCTTAAATTCCCTATCTGCCAAGTTATTTACAATTATTATTTATTTTTAATTGCCATTTAATTCAATCATCATTTAAATTACTTCTTCTCACCTTCTAACCCCGATTACAACCTTTATAACCAATAATAAGAACATACTTCCTCAGTTCCTTGAGGAAGACGACGAGGTTTGAATACTCGGTTAACAATTTCTAAAGGGGTTTTGTTACTTGTGACACCCAAACGTTTGTATGAAAGGACTTTTGAAGGTTTAGAAACTATAACTTGCAACGAGGATTTATCTGCAAATTTCTAGACACCGCAAAGTCATCTCATCACCAAGCATTGGTGGAAGTTTCAGGGAGAGTCAAGCCAAAAGCCGGCATGACAAAGGGAGCTTCACAATGTCCAACTTAAGGAATTTAACTAAAAGTGCTAGGTGGGAGACACCCACCATGGTATGATCATTTTTTTTCAGTTTAAATTTTAGTTGTTTTTGAGTTTTGATTGAGCCTAAATTTTGCATAACATTCATATTAGCATTGATTGCATACACCACCCTTGCTCCTTGAAGCTTCAACCAAAATGAGCCTAGATTACTTACACCAACCAACTAAACATCCTCGTCTTACGCTTAATTCCACAAAGAGTCCTAGTTGCCATCTCTTATCAATCACCATATTCAAGTGGCATTTACAAAGCTAAAGAGTTAGAAGTTTTACCCACTCAAATGAAGGATTGGAGTGACAACATTAGGTGGAGGGTGTCCCAAGGTCGTTTGATAAAGCATGTTCCACTCCGTCCATCTTCTTCTAAAGGCTTCCACCACTTGGCAAGAGTTCTTACAAGCTTCTACCTCTTCCAAGCTCCTCAAGTTCACATTCTTCTTCACGCGACTTCTTCAGCTCTTCCTATTATCAATCATACATAGGAGTTTGAGTGAAATCTACACTCATCATCAATTATCGAGTATAGTGGGAAGGACTTTCAAACTCAAAGAATCATATGTTGAATGCGGAATCATATAATAGGACGTATTACTTGGGACACTTCTTCTGATTCTTCAATCACATGTGCCCTGGAGGTTGCACGTCCTCCTCAACTTGCTTTCTAATTCACTGGAAAGGGCTCAACAAGATCATCAAGGGGTTGATCAGTGGACAAAAAATCACTAATGATAGGATTCATTTCTTGATCAATTTCCTTCGACTCTCTATCAACTTCCTCAATATCACTCCCCTTTTAATATCCTTCACTTATCTCCGTGAAGAGGCCTTTCAACTTGAGATTCCTTTATTCCTCAACATATCCTAAACATCCAAACCAACTATCCTTTTGTTCATTATCTCTATCCTTCTCTCTGTTATTTCTTGTTTTAATTTTTCCTCCCCACATGGGCCTTCAAGTTCACGCCCTCACTAAGTTCCTTGTTACTTCTCCACATTCAACAAATGCATGTGCCTTGATCGCATAGGCTTAGGTGGGATGAGACTATGTTGCCAATGGCTTCTACCATGATAGCCATTTTTTGTCTTAACTCTGCAAATTTCCTTTCATCCTCCTCGTGTCACCTTAATATATGAAATTCAAGATCTCTCAATTCTGCATGGGGGCTTCATCAGGAGGTGATGGTGGAAGAGAGGGTTATTGTTTGAGGAAGGTTCTGTAATTGGAAGGTGGTTCATACTTGGTGAAATCTTGAGGTGGTGTGTGTGGACTTTCTGGTCCATGGGAGTATTGGTATTGGAATGGTGTGGCTCTAGATGTGGTTCATATGGTGGTTCGTATTGTGGTATAGGGTTAGGAATCATATGAGTGAATGGTATATGAGGTTTGTGATATGGTGGAGGGGCTATATTAAGGAGGAGGTTCACATGCATATCATGATTGTGGTTGACAACCACAATGAGGGTCATCACATACATAGATTGGTATGCATCAAGAATTTGAATTGACCCATAAGAAGCCGGGAGAGGTTGTTGCCAAGAAGCTGTCTCATTAAGCTTGGGTTCCTCCTCCTTTGATCTCTAAATCCTTGATGTATATCCTCATTGTAGCTTTCTATTTGTCAACTCCTACAACATAGTTAGAAACAAACTCAAAGAAAACCAAATACCTGAGATAAAATGAAACAAAAAAAAAAAAAAAAAAAAAAAAGAGAGCAAAATCCTACACTAGCAAAACTAGCAAACAAACCAAAATCAAGATATCACAATATTTACCATAACAATACACCATTGCAATTCCCCGGCAATGGCGCCCATTTTGACGAGTGAATTCTTTGATGGATAGAATTCCTTAAATGAATGATTCTCGTTGCAAGTATAGTTCTCACCAACAATTCCTCCCAATAAAAAATTTGGTTTGTCACAAAGAACCAACCCAAAAAGAATTACCGAAGTATTTACTCCGGTCGTCTCACGAGGATTGCAATGAAGTGTATGCTTATTGGTTAATGAAGGAATATGGGGTTTAATTTATAAGGGACAGAAATTAAATGGACAAGAATTTAAATACAAGAGAGTAAACTAATAGCTAAAAGGTCTTGGAAAAGGTTGGTGGTCAAGGATCTCTATCCTAATCACTAACCACAACATGAGAATTGGCAAGATCAACCCATTAAGTCATCCTCTAACTAATAAAGGAAAGTCAAGAGAGCTGTGTCAATCCAGTCCATAAGTCCTAGTCTCCGCCAATTCATTAGTGAATCTAGGTCTAATGGCTCCCAATCATCAATCACGTGGACATTAGCAACTCTAAGAGTTCCTAAGTTACCTTCCCAAGCAAGAGCAATAAAATTCTACTCTAAACCGACCAATGCATTTGTCAAACACTTGGAGGTACAAGGAAAGTATGGTAAATTGCAAGGAAATATAAAATCTAACAACAACCAATTGGCAAGAAAAGTAAATTCCACACTCAAAATCAACAATTAAAGAACATCAAACATTAAATTTCATTAAATGTAGAATCAAATTCAACATGAGTTCATCATCAACAAAAGAAACATAAAAAGAGAAATTAACATGAAAACTAAGAGAATTAAGTAGTAGGAACAAGAAATCAATAAAAGGAAACAAGATGAAAACATGAAGTTGGACCTAGATCTAATGTATGCAAAATGCCGCTAAGAACCCTAATTCCAGAGAGAAGAGGGAGCTTCTCTCTTCTAGAAACTAACTACATGATGCTAAACTTCAAACAATTGCTCCCACTCTTTGCTTGGGCTTCAATTCTGCATGAATACACTCAAAAACAGGTTGGAATTGGGTGCTTGGGTGGCTCAAGAAATGCCCCCAGCATTTTTTCCTTTAAGTGAGTCACGTTGCGCGTGGTTTTTTCCGGTCGATGGGCAGTCTTCATGCCGACATGCGCATGTAGCGTTCGTTCTCATGGCGAAATGCACTGCGTGTTTGCGCTGTGACGCCTTTATCAGCGTGCAGCCATCGATGCATTCCTAAATCTTGTTTCCTCATGCATTCTTCTCACTTTGCATGCTTTTCTCCTCATTTTCTTCACATCCAATTACTTACCTTATGAACCTGAAATCACTCAATCAAACACATCAAGCATCAAATGGAGTTAAAGTGAGTTGAAATCACCAATTGTTAGGGCTAAAAAGCATGTTTTATACTTAGCACAATATAAAGGGAGAATTTCAAAACCATGCTATTTATTGAATAACTGTGGGGAAAAGATGAATAAATCTCCTAAAATAAGCATAAGATAACTACGAAATCAGGGTTTATCACATTACTTCATGTTTTTGAAGGAGTTCTCTTGGTCAGTCCAGGACCTATGTGCTTCTCTTTCATTCTTATTCAGCATGTTTCAAGCTTGAGAGGCTTTGGTTCATGGAAGTTTTGTGTGGACTGTGAGTTTTGGAGAGATTTTTGTGTCAAGGGATAGTTAAGTATGATGGAATTTCAGATGATAAACTCGAGGTGAGTTTGACAGCTTTCCATGATGAATTAAAGGTTCCTCAAGTGATGATAGCTCTTGAAAAGTGGAGTAATAATTGTCAAATGCTTTCTGGATTTTGATTTCACAAGATCAGACTTGAAGAATTGTTGAATTCGATCACAGTATGAATTATCTTGTGGCATTGGGGAATATTTCATGTATCCATTGAAGCACATAAATGATGATGTTCTTGATGACAGAAGATGAACATTGAAATTCCCTTCCAGCATAATTAATGTCAAGTATCATGCAATATGGAGTCCCTGTGGGTGGCTCTGGAAATAGTTCATCTTTCACTTGATTGGTTCTCCAGACTCTTGTTGATATGTCCAGCTACCATGAGGATAATGACATAAATCATTTTGTTCTGGACAATATCTCCATGGTGATTTGCTTGATCATTTTGATCATTTCTTAAGTGATACTGCAGCACCAGCCACCATTAGAATATATAACTTGTATCATTTGTGGTGGAGGGAAAATCCCACATATGATTCGTCTTGCTATTTTGTGGTCTCTGAAGCAAATCTCCATGGATTGGAGGCTCAGAATTTGTATTTCCTGTATATTTCAGCCACCATTAAGAGTTGGTGATGGTGGGATATTCCGATAAAATTTATTTGATCATAAGATTAGTTGAACTCCATTTGAATTGTTGTAAAACACAACACTAATGAAAATTGAAATTCATGTCTCATAGAAGAATTTCTTAGTGAGCAATAACTCAAACACCTTGCTATCATCTTAAAACAAAAAATAAAAACAAAGAAAATGCTTAATCTAAACTTCTCACCTCTAAACATTGTTTGAATCTAAATCAATCCCGGCAATGGCGCCAAAAACTTGATGGGTTGGAAATCAGATTCTAACACCAACACACCGGCAAGTGTACCGGGTCGCATCAAGTAGTAAGAATATCAGACAAGAGTGAGGGTCAATCCACAAGGGATTGATGTTTCAAGCAACTTTAGTGGGTATTAGTTTAGTCAAGCTAACATTGGTGATGTTGGGTGAAGAGTGACACAGAATTGATGCCAGGGCATTTGGCCAGTTTCACTGACCTTTTCTTTACTGTTAGGTAAGTGTTTCAAGTGCATTTTCTTAGAAATAGTTAGTTTTGGGCAGATTCAACTCAGACCTTGATTCAAGCATACATTTGCATTTTACATTATTTATGAAATTTTGCATGTATTTTAAATGACAAAGACTTGGACTAGACTTTGATGCACTCTATGCTTTTATTCAGGACAAAGGGAAGGCAAGGAATGGAGGTAACTTGCCTAGGTTAGAGAGAGTATTGCCAGAACACTCTCAAAAACATCATATATGCCCACGTTAAGAGGTCAGCGTTAACTAAGTTACACGTGAACTCTAACGTGGAGAAGAGAAGTAACACAGAGGCAATTGCTCACAATGGCCACGTTAGAAGCCAGTAACTAGTTAACGTGGCCTCTAACGTTAAAGGGGAATAGAACCAAGTTAGTGACACTCAACATTGGGTCACTAACGTTGGCCTAAGGTGCAAGAGACGACGGTAATCCCCACTTACTTGGTTAACGTGGGGTTACAGTAGAGAATGGAGAGTTGTCGACACGTTAGTGACCTCAACATTGTCACTAACGTTGGAGGCAATCACACAACCCCCAAGAGCCCACGTTAACTTCCACGTTATATTGGTTAACGTGGAAGCTAACGATGGAGGAATGAAGAATGAGCAATAGTTAGTGACACTCAAAATTGTCACTACGTTGGGATGGCTAAGATGGCCACGTTAGAAGCCGAGTTAACCTAGTTACGTGGAATCTAAACGTGAGACTAGGGCACACTTGAATATTAGTGACAATTGTTGAGTGTCACTAACGTTCTCGAAGCTGACTACGGGCAACGCACGTTAAAAGCCACGTTAACCAGTTAACGTGGGCTTAGTACGTCGAGGCAAGGGGTGCATGGCAACGTTAGACAATGGTTGATGTCATTACGTTCTCGAACTTGTATTTCCACTAAATGTTAAACACCCTAACGTCTTGAGCTAGAAGTCTTTGCCCACTTCACACTTCTCTCTGCAAGTAAGGCCAAGCCCAAATGAAGAAAGGAACTCTGCTTCAAACTCAAAAGATCCAGAGGCCCAAGACTTGAAGAGCTAACAAGAACTGGAGAAGAGTAGTATATTAGGAGTAGTTTTGAAATAGAGAGGAGCTTTTGGAGGAGCGAGGAGAGAGAACTACTCTTTGTATTTATTAATTTCTCTGCACTTCTAGTTCTATAGGAGTATTCTCCATCTTGATTTTGATTTCTAGAGCTGATGAACAACTAAACCCCTTTATTTAGGTTAGGGAGCTCTGTTGTTAATTTGATGATCAATACTAATTTTCTTGTTCTTCTTCTATCTTTCCTTTATGATTTTACTTGAAAGCTTTCGATCTTCATCCATTGATAGTTACTCTTGGAAAAGAAGCTATTCAAACATAGATCTCTTCGGATCCTTGAAAGAGGAATGAAGAGATTGCTAGAAATGCTTTCCATGCTGGATCCAAATTGAGTGTGGATGGTTATGTGCGCTATAACTCCTCTTAAACACTTGATTTGGGAAGTGCAATGTGGTATAATCAGTGACCACACTTCATCTCTTCTCATGAGTAGTTGACCAAGGAATTGGCTATTGATCAAGATTTGAGAGATTGGAACTTGCAAGAAATTGTGGTTCAATCACCTTAAGATTGCCAAGGAGATCAATGGAGTGTCATTGATTGAGGAAGAGATAAATAAATTTAATCCGGAGAATGCAACATCTCCATAACCCAATGAACTCCCTATTTCTGATCTTACCCATTCTCTTTAATTTCTGCAATTTGACTTTTACTGAGCAAATTCCCCATTGCCCATTTACTAATTCTGCAATTTACTTTCAGTCAATTACTTTCACGCCATTTTAATTTCTGCAATATCAAACTGTATTCATGGATTCGCTCAACTAGAAAACTCCTCTAATTAAGTTGATTGATCAATCATCCCTGTGGGATTCGACCATCTCCTATTGTGAGTTTTTACTTGACGACAAATCTGGTACACTTGTCGAATGGGAATTTGTTGAGAGACAAGTTTTCCCCCGATCAAGAATGTAAATGACAAGAAATTTAAAAGTTGCAGAAAGTAAATGAGTAGAATCTTAAAGAGCAAGAATGTAAAGTTACGAAATATTAATGACAAGAAATGTAAATTGCATTAAATATAAAGGGGGGCTGGGTGAACTGGAAATTAAAGGAAGCAATAGATCAGAACTCAGAACACTTACAAAAAGAATTAAATTACAGGAAAGTACATTCTAAGGAAAACATGGAAACAGAAGATTTAAAAATTCAGGCTCTATGTTACTGAAAGTGTAATTGGCATGACGAAAACAAAAGTGTAGCAGAAGAGGATATGCAGCAAGAAGACTTAGATCAAATTTTGGAAATCTCAAAGAGAAAATTTAACAATTTCAATGAAATAGTAAAAACAGAAGAGAGCCAAGAGATCACTTGCTCTCTCGATCAAAACAGGAAGGAAATTGCAGGGAATGGAGAAAAAACAGAAAGGAAAAGAAAACCCAGATCTAGATTTCCGACTTCATTAGTTCACAAGGAAAATTTAAACAAGAGCTCTCATCCTACTCCTAATGCTGCTCTACGCAGAGGCCAGGCCTTCTTTCTAAAATGGAACAGATGCCTTTTTTAGGCTTTTACAAAATTAAAATGAAAATTAAAATTAAAAATAAATTACAAATTAAATCAAAATTCGTAATCTAGATTCAATTTTTTGTGCCTTTGAGTCATGTCAATGGGCTTTGCTTGCTTTTGAGGCTCAATGAAATGGGTTGATTTGGATTTTTGGCCTTGGATAGGTGAGTCAGGGTTGCTTGGTGAGGTTCCAGTGGAGCGCTCCGTTGGGTAAGTGAACGTAGCGTTCTCCTTGTCATGCTTCCCTTGCTTGGCCTCTCCCAACGTTCACATTTTGGACGCCATGCTCCTTTAGTGAGCTCTGGCCCTTTGGTGCGTGCTTCATGTGGGTGGGCCTTCCTTGTGCCAAGCCTCTTGGTCATAGCACTCAGTTGAGTAATGCAATGTAGTGCTACTTTTACCTCTTCGAACCTTGGCTGTTTCACTTATTGGAGTGTCGAGCGCTTGTTTTTCCTCCAAATGGGGCCCCACGAAAATGTGTGAAAAGAAGTTAACGTAACCGTGCTCCTTTTGATGTTGAGCGCTGGCCTTGTATGATGAGCGTTATGCCTTGCTTGATGTTCCCATGCTTGTAGCATTCCGTTGAATGAGAGCAACCAGATTCCTACTGGGCAACTAGATTCCTAAACCTTGATGCAAGTTAGTTAGAGAGATGAAAGATTGCTTCCAGTGTGAATGAGCTAGAGGAATGTCCAGAGCTCAATGCTTCGAAAAATGCAGAAAAATGTTTACAAATTTAAAGAAAAGCAAAAAGTGTGGATGCACAAGAAATTTCATCCAGAGTCTTTGAACAGGACAAAGGTTCTGCTGTTTAACTCTGACTCAGGCTATTCCCCGAAAAATAAAATCCCGATGGGGGGTGTGTGACCAATATGTGACATCCACAAGCGTGTCACATGGTATGGTATGAAGCTTCAAATGGTTTGACTCTACAAAAAGTTCATTTAATGGATAGAGGTCAAGACACTTATCTTAAAAAGGCAATGTGAGTAGATGCTCAAAACTGAGACTAGACTAAAGCTCAGTAAAAGTCCAGCAAAAAGACAATAAAAGCAGACCTTGCTGGGAGGCACACCAGTCATTAGCAAAGGTTCTTGTTATTTAAATAATAATTATATAGGAGTTTGATATAAATTATCTTTAAGGTTGATTGATCTAAATGCAGAATTTGTTCACAAGTTCAAAATAACGGATTCAAAAAGCACAAAGCCAGAAAAAAGAGCTCACTGGTCGAAATGAACAGCTAGTAATGAGGTATTTTGGGCGTTTAACGCCCAGTAAAGTTACCGTTTTGGGCGTTAAAGCGCCAAGAATACGAGCATCCAATTCCTGGGCGTTTTAAACGCCAGATTGCAGCAATATGGGCGTTTTAAAAGATATTGTGGCATTTAACGCCAGCGTGTATACCTGTTTGGCATAACGCCCAAAGATGGCCACAAATGGGCGTTAAACGCCAGAGAATAGTACATTCTGGCGTTTAACGCAGATAAGGATAGGGGGATGTAGTATTTTTTGCGTTTGTCACTTCAATTTTGTTTTAATTTTCATGTTTTCATTCATATTTCTAGCATATAACATGTTAACCATGGAATTTTCATCTCTCAATTTCAATTTTTTAAATAAAAATCTAATTATGGGGAGAACTTGAGATGTTTAGATTTGATTTTTAATTTTCTTTCAAGAATCTCATTTCAAATCCTTTTTTTTTTTTTTTTTTTTTTTTATCTTTTTAAATCCTTTCCAAATCTTTTCCAACTTATCATATCATCTCTTTT
>QBTX01002252.1:0-22994 GCA_003063285.2 Arachis monticola
CATAAGTGATCTTAAGGTCATTAGCCCCGGCTAGATGCATGCACCAGATCCTGTTGGAGGATAATGCCAAACTAGTGGTCCAACCACAGAGAAGGCTAAATCCAGCCAATGAAGAGGTGATGGTGCAGAAAGAGGTCACAAAATTACTGGAGGCTGGGATTATTTATCCTATTTCTGATAAGCCCCCTGGGTGAGCCCCTGTTCAAGTTGTCCCAAAAAAAAGCATGACATGGTTCAGGAATGAAAAAAATAAGACGGTTCCTGACGTACAAGAACAGTCACAGGGTGGATGTGTATTGACACAGAAGGCTCAATACAAACACCAGAAAACTCCACCTTTACCTTTCATGGACCAAATGCTAGAAAGGCCTGCAGGACATGAATATTAATGCTTCCTGGACGGTTACTCTGGCTACAACCAAATTGCAGTAGATCCTCAGGACCAAGAGGAAACAGCATTTACTTGCCCTTTCTGCGTGTTTGCCTAACAGAGGGATGCCTTTTGGTCTGTACAATACACCTGCAACCTTTCAGAGATGCATGCTATCATCTTCTCTTGATATGGTGGAGAAATTTCTTGAAGGTCTTCATGGATGACTTCTCAGTATAGGAGTAGCTGCTCGATCAGTCTCGTCTGTCTTAGACCACCTATTCACTTTGGCGAAGATGTCCATGATGAGGACTAACCTGGTTTTAAACTTGGGAGAAATGTCACTTTATGGAGACTGAAGGAATTGTCCTTGGGCCACAAAATTTTCAAAGCAGGGGAAAGGGCAAAGAAACCACAGGCAAAAGAAAAAAAAGTGAAAAAAATTTACCACGGCGACGTGCGTGGCGAATGTTAAGGCAATGTTCAGAAGGCTTTCTGGGTGATGTGCATTTTTATAAGAAGGTAAAATATGCTAAGAATTGCAAAACCTGTTGAGCAACCTGCTAGTCTGCTGATCATCGATCGCTGATTTGTGTTTGGACGAGCGGATTCGTGGATGGTGCATTTGAGACCTGGAAAGCCAAGCTTGTCACAGCACCAGTCATCACACCCCCAGATTAGGAACTACCTTTTGAACTAATGTGTAATGCCAGTGACCATGCCATTGGATCAGTGTAGTAGGACAGAGGCATAACAAGCTTCTCCACGTCATTTATTATGCCAGCCGTGTTCTAAATGATGCACAAAAAGAATACACAACCACAGAAAAAAGAATTACTTGCAGTGGTCTATGCCATTTACAAGTTTAGAATCCTATCTAGTGGATCAAAGGTGATTGTGTACACTGACCATGCTGCTCTTAAATACTTACTCACAAAGCAGGATTCCAAACCCAGGATCATAAGATAGGTGTTGCTTTGCAAGGAGTTTGAATAATAGAAATAATAGGACAGAAAAGGGACAGAGAACCATGTAGCTGATCATCTGTCCCGAATAGAACCAGTAGCTGGGGGGTCCCTCCCTTCTACTGAAATCTCAGAGACTTTTCCCTGATGAGCATCTCTTTGCCATTCAGGAATTTCCATGGTTTGCAGATATTGCAAATTATAAAGCTGTGAGGTCATACCCCAGGAGTACAGCAGAGTGCAAAGAAAGAAATTTATTTCAGATGCCAAGTACAACCTATGGGATGAACCATACCTCTTTAGAGAGGTGTGCATACGGAATGATCCGCAGATTTGTACCCAGAGAAGAAGCACAAGGGATCCTATGGCACTGCCATGGATCACAGTATAGGAGGACATTTTGGAAGTGACCGAACAGCCACTAAAGTCTCCAATGAGGCTTCTACTGGCCTACTTTCTATAAAGATGCCTGAAGAGTTCGTTGCGGTAATTGTGATAGTTGCTAGAGAGCTGGTAATTTGCCCCACGGATATGCCATGCCTCAACAAGGGATATTAGAGATAGAATTGTTTGATGTATGGGGAATTGACTTCATGGGTCCATTCCCAACCATCAATACTCAAACACTTACATTCTGGTGGCGGTGGACTATGTATCTAAGTGGGGAGAAGCAATTGCTACACCCACTAATGATACCAAGACCGTGCTTAAATTCCTCCAGAAACACATCTCAGCAGGTTTGGTGTTTCCCAGAGTACTAATCAGCGATGGGGGCACTCATTTCTGCAATAAAAGCTATACTCTGCTATGGTCAGATATGGAATTAGCACAAAGTGCAACTCCGTATCATCCACAGGCAAATGGTAAAGCTGAAGTCTCTAATACAGAGACAGCTAAAAAGAATCCTAGACCGGACTGTAAATACCCGTAAAAAGGATTGGGCAAAGAGTTTGGATGATGCTCTGTGGCATACAGAACAGCATCAAGACTCCAATAGGAACCTCTCCATACCAACTGTTTGTATTGGGAAGGCCTGTCATCTGCCGTGGAAATGGAATAAAAGCCTACTGGGCAACCACGTTCCTAACATGGATGCTCGTTAGCTGGTGGAAAAAATGGTTGCTCCAACTAAATGAGCGAGAAGAGTGTTTCCAGACTCAATGCCTTTTGGAAAATGCAAAAAATTTTATAAGAAAAAGGCCAAGAAAGTGGCATGACCAAAAGTTGTCATCCAGAGTCTTGAGCCAGGACAAAAAGTTCCGCTCTTTCAACTCTAGGCTCAGCATTTGTTTCCAGGAAAACTAAATCCCGGTGGAGGGGTCCGTTTGTGATTACAGGAGTGTCACCCATATGGATATGTGAGCTTTCAGGATATTGATTCTGACAAAAAAGTTCATTGTTAATGGACAGAAGATCAAGCATTATTCTTGAAGGGAATTTTGAGCAGGCATGCTCAAAACTGAGACTTGAGTGCTTCTCAGTAAAGGTCCAGCTAAAGACAGTAAAGAAGCGCTTGCTGGGAGTCAAACCCGCATTAGCAGGTTATATGTTTTTGGTTTTACAAAAGGCAAGTATCAAAAAATGAAGGAAATTCACAGAGTTACAGAAGGATTCAGTGCCAAAAAAAGCAGAGAAAAAGAAGCTTACTGGCGAAAAAACGCCAGTAAGGGACATTTTGGCCATTCTGGGCGTTTAAACGCCAGGAATGGGCCACCATTCTGGGGCGTTTAACCACCATTAAAGGTGCCATTTTGGGCGATTTAAACGCCAGAATGGGCACCATTCTGGGCGTTTAACGCAGGTGATTGCAGCATCCTGGGCGTTTTAGAAAACCGCCAGTTGATAAAATGGAATTCTGGCGGTTTAACGCCAGCTAGGCACTTGGCTGGGCGTGTTAAACGCCCACATGGGCAGCAAAATGGGCGTTAAACGCCAGAATGATTGCCATTCTGGGCGTTTAACGCCCAGAAAGGTGGGGACCAAGATTTTGCTTTCCGATCAAACTTTTTTAAAAAACTTCCTTTTCTTACCCATTACTTTTCTACATTAAAACACATCTTCAACCTTTCATATTCACTCTCAAATCTTCAAAAAAATTCAAAATTTTTTTATGTTTTTCAAATCTCTCTCAAATCAATCCCAGATCTTATTCAAAAACTCACCCTTTCTCTCAAATTTCTCTTCCATATCTTCTCAAATCTCCTTTTAATTTTTTCGAAATCTCCTTCCCCCCTTATAAAAACCCGTTCGGCCCTATTTCCCCCACACCATTCGAATTATGCCTTCTTCTCTCTCTCTTCTTTCCTCTTCCTTTTTTTTTTAATATAAAAATAGGACAATAAAACCTCTAAGTTTGGTGTTGCTTTTCCCAATGATCACTAAGCCAAGATTCACCAAGATCATGGCTCCTAAGGCGAAAACAAACAAATTTTAAGAGGGAAAGAACAGAGAAATCATCCAAAGAAGATTCTTTGGAATCAAGAGAAGTTCTAACCAACAAGAACATGAAGACCATTATCAAAAAAATAATGGGTCTTGACGGTCAGTGATCCCGGAAGTTAATTTTGATCTGAAAGAAGATGAATATCCGGGGATCCAAGAGCAAATTCGAAACAGGGGATGGGAAGTTCTAACCAATCCTGAGATAAAGGTTGGAAGAAATACGGTTCAGGAATTCTACTCAATTCTGTGGCTAACAGATAAGCAGAGAATGAATGGAACTGCTTACCATACTTACAGAACCATGGTTAGAGGGAAAGTTATGTACTTCCATCTGGACAAAAATAAAGAGAAAGCTTCAAATTGCCTCAACTTGCAGGATGATCCTGAATACCTTTATAGGAAGAATGGTTGAGAGCAGATAAAGGTGCGTGGAAATCAAGTTCTAGAGGACTTATGCCTCCCTGGAACTAAGTGGAAACCAATTCAAAAGGGTGTCCCAAACCAACACAACTAGAGGGGAGACCTCAACCAATTGCAAGAAGGTTGGCTAGACTTTATTGGGCGTTCCATATTGCCCACTAGCAACCGTTCGGAGGTCACTATCAAGAGAGAGCAGTGATGATTCCTTGCATAGCTGAAAAGAAAGTGGAGGTTCATCATGTGATTGCTTGTGAGATCTACACAATTGCAAATAAGAATTCCACTGAAGCCCAATTGGCTTACCCAAGCTTGATCTCCTTGCTCTGCAAAGAGGCTGGGAAGGATGGAAGTAGATGAATTCATACCCATTGAACATCCAATCACCAAAAAATCAACGGAAGGACAACAAGTGCAAGACAACTCTATCAAAAGGAGGGTGCAAGAGTTACTCCCTGATTTCCTGAAATATGCGCTACTGGTGCCAGCCTAAGTAAGCAATTCTATCACCAAGAGACTATGGAGCAACTTAAGGAAGAACAGGCAGAATCAGAAGTGCATGCTCTGTAAATTGCTGAAGGATCAAGAGAAGCAGGGGCGTGAACTTCAAGAACTGAAACGCCAAAAAAATTCTCCCCTCAATTTGAGGGAGCATCCACTCCTCAAAACAAAAGGTCGTTGAGTTCCTAACTCTGTGAAAATCTCTATCAGTAGGAGCCTATTTAATTTTTTGTTTTCGTATTTTTATTTTCTAGGTCTCATCTTATATCTATTTGTGAGTCTTGTATCTAATTCTAATTAATAAAATTTAAAATCATAGTCTTAAGGCTATGAATGTCCTATGAACCATCACCGCTCTTTATAAATGAAAATGCTTTAATAAAAAAAAGAACAAGAAGTACAGGATTTCGAAATTTTATCCTTGAAACTAGTTGAATTTAGTTTTAATGTGGTGACAATACTTTGTTTTCTGATCATGAATGCTGAAACAGTGCATATGTCTGTTGAATTTGTTGTTTTGAGATGTTAAAATTGTGGCTCTTGAAAGAATGAAGGAAAAAAGAGAACTGTTATTTAGGATCTAAAAAAATCATCAGATTGATTCTTTTAAGCCAAGAAAAAAGCGTGAATACAAAAAAAAAATAATTAATAATTTCGAAAAAAAAAGAAAAAAAAGAGAAGGGAAAGAAAAAGGAAAAAAGAAATAAAGTTTGTGATCCAAGGCAAAAGAGTGTGCTTAAGAACCCTGGGGGACACCTCTAATTGGGGACTCTAGCCAAAGCTGAGTCACAATCTGAAAGGGGTTCACCCAATTATGTGTCTGTGGCATGTTGTATCCGGTGGTAATTACTGGAAAACAGAGTGCTTTTGGCCACAACCAAGACTCATACACTAGCTATGTTCAAGAATCATTATAACTTAACTAGGAAATGCCAATAACACTATCTGAGTTCTGAGTTCTATAGATGCCAATCATTCTGAACTTCAAAGGATTAAAGTGAGATGCAAAAACTGTTCGGAAGCAAAAAAGCTACTAGTCCCGCTCATCTATAGTGGAGCTAAGTTTTCCTATGAATTTGGGGTCAAGTATATTCTCTTCTTTTCATCCTACTTTGATTTTTAGTTGCTTGGGGACAAGCAACCAAATTTAAGTTGGTGTTTGTGTTGAGCGTATAATTCATACGCTTTTTGCATTGTTTAGTATGTTTTTTTAGTATGATCTAGTTAGTTTTTAGTATATTTTTTATTAGTTTTTATTTAAATTCACTTTCTGGATCTATATGATTTTTGTGTTTTTCTGTGGATTTCAGGTATTTTCCTGCTGAAATTGAGGGGGCGTCCTGGAGCAAAAAATCTGATTTAGAGACCGAAAAAGGACTGCAGGATGCTGTTGGATTTTTGGACCTCCCTGCCCACTCGAAGTGGATTTTCTGGAGCTACAGAAGCCCAATTTGGCGCGCTCTCAATGGAATTGGAAAAGTAAGACATCCTGGGCTTTTCCAGCAAATTATAATAGTCCATACTTTACCTGAGATTTAATGGCCCAAACCGGCGTTGCAAATCAGCCTCAGAATTTCCAGCGTTTAACGCATGGAACTGGCATTAAAATCTGGAGTTAAAAACGCCCAAACTTGCATGAAAGCTGGCGTTTAACTCCAGGAAAAAGTCTCTACACATGAAAGCTCAATGCTCAGCCCAAGCACACACTAGTGGACCCAGAAAGTGGAATTTTTACATCATTTACTTCTTTCTGTATACCCTAGGTTACTAGCTTACTATTAATAGGATCTTTTGACATTGTATCTGTACCTCATGACACTTACACGTTTCTTTGTGTACCTTCCCACGGCATGAGTCTCTAAAACCCCATTGTTGGGGTGGAGGAGCTCTGCTGTGTCATGATGGATTAATGAATTAATACTGTTTTTCATTCAATTTTTTTTTCTTCTTTTTTTTGGATGGTTTATTACTTTGTTCCTTAAACCGGATGAATGTGATGATCCGTGACACTCTCATCATCATTCTCAACTATGAACGTGTGCTTGACAAACCAACCTCCATTCTACCTTAGATTAAGTAAATATCTCTTGGGATTCTTTAATCAGAATTCTTCTAGGTATAAGCTAGAAAATGATGGCGGCATTCAAGAGAATCCAGAAGGGTTAAAACCTTGTCTGTGGTATTCTGAGTAGATTCAATGATTGAATACTGTGATGAGCTTCAACCTCCTGAGGGCGGGGCGTTTGTGACAGACGCAAAAGATCACTGGATTCTACTCCAAACTGATTGAGAACCGACCAGATGGATAGCCGTGCTGTAACAGGGTGCGTTGAACATTTCCACTGAGAGGATGGGAGGTAGCCACTGACAACGGTTAAACCCTTGCATAAGGCTTGCCATGGAAGGAGCCTTGCGTGCTTGAATAAGAAGACAGTAGGAAAAGTTAGAGATTCAGAAGATGGAGAATCTCCAAAACCTCAACCTGTTCCCCATTACTGACCCAGAACAAGAACTTATTTCATGTTCTTTTACTTTGCACAATCAACCACTTTGATAATTATTTGATATCCTGACTAAGATTTACAAGATAAACCATAGCTTTGCTTCAAGCCGACAAATCTCCGTTGGGATTCAACCCTTACTCACGTAAGGTATTACTTGGACGACCCAGTGCACTTTGCTGGTTAGTTGTGCGGAATTGCCAAAAGTGTTGATTACAATTTTCGTGCACCAAAGTTTTTGCGTCGTTGCCGGGGATTTGTTTCGAGTTTGGACAATTGATGGCTTATCTTGTTGCTTAGATTAGGACTGTTTTATTTTTGTTGGTTTTAGAGTCTTTTTAGTTGAGTCTCTAGTTTCATATTTTGGAGTTTTTTATATAGAAAAAAAAATTGCTTTTGTTTTCTTTTAAATTTTTCGAATTTGCATGTCTTTAGTGCCTTCTTGATCCGTAAAAATTTCTAAGTTGGTGTCCATCTTTGTGTTTTTCCCTCAAAATTTTCGAAAAATTAGTTGTTTGCATTTTCTATAAAAATTATAAAGTTTGGTGTCATTCTGTTGTTTCTCTTTTCCTCATTTCAAAATACAAATCTTTTTCATAAAAATTTTTCAATCATATCTTTCTAATTTTTTTTTTTTTTATTGGAAAAAATTAACTAATTGTTCAGTTTTAATTTGCTTTGATCTTATTTCTTTTAATTTAAATAAAAAAAAAACTTTATTTTATTTTCCTTTCGTTTATATTTTTTTTCGGTTATTCAAAAAAAAAAACAAAAACTTTACTTGCAATCCATATCATTTCCCGTTATCCATTATGGACCTAAGTGGGATTTATCAGTCCAGAAGGATTCTGGGGTCATATGCTAACCCCATTACATCTGCATATGGGAGTAGCATCTGTACACCCCCCATCAAAGCAAGCAGCTTTGAGCTTAACCCTCAACTCATTATCATAGTGCCAGCAAAATTGCAGTATTTCCGGTCTTCCTCAGGAAGAGCCTACTGAGTTTCTTGCACAGTTCTTACAAATTTCTGCACAGTACGTGTTAAAGAGGTGGATCAGGATGTCTCCAGACTATTACTGTTTTCCATTTGCTGTAAAAGATCAAGCTAAGAGGTGTTTGAATAACCAACCTACAGCAGGCATAAAGACATTGGAAACAGTTATCAGAACAAATTCCTGAATCACTTTTACCCTCAAGAGGAGGACACAGCTAAGGCTGGACATCCAAGGCTTAAACAAAGAGGATAATGAATCCCTTTCAAATGCCTGGGAGAGGTATAGAGGTAGGCTAAGAAAATGCCCCTCTGAAATGTTCTCAGAGTGGGTTCAGTTAGATATTTTTTACTATGGGCTTACAGAAAAAAACCTTGATATCTTTAGACCACTCAGCTAGTGGATCTGTACACATGAGGAAGACAAATTAAAGAGGCTCAAGAGCTTTATAGACACTGTTGCTAGAATCCAATATTTGTACTCTAGCAATGGGTTCTCCCCAAAAGAGGAAGCCATGGCAGTAGCCACTGATCCGAACCCTCAAGAACAGATGATTGAGATTAATCAACAATTGCTCCTTATGACAAAACAGTTAGCAGATTTTAAAGAGATGCTCCAAGAGAGTAAAATTGCTACAAGAACAGGAATCACAGTTTGAAATCAGGCAAAACAAGCAGCTATCTAAACAGATACCAGAAGAATGCCAAGCAGTCCAACTGACGATGGGAAGACACTGAATAACCACTGCTCAAAGTAGCAAAAAAGTCAAGAAAGGAACAATTGACAGAGGATAGCCAAACTTTACCTATCCAAATCCCTCTGAGGACAGTTAGAGCCCAGAGAGGAATGCTTCTGGCTTCAAACGCCAGAAAAGGAGGGGAAAGCTTGGCGTGAAACGCCCATTCCCTGCCAGTTCTGGCTTTTCAAACGCCAGAAAAGGGGAAACGTATTGGCGTTAAACGCCCATTTCCACCCAATCCTGGCGTTCAGACGCCCAGGGAGGATCAGACACCTTAGAGTGCTGACAGTAATCCCTCTAAAGAGGCTTCTCCAACCACATCTTTTAAGGAATAAACCTGCGGCATCTAAGGTTGAAGAATATCAAGCCAAGATGCCTTATCCTCAGAAACTCCGGCAAGCGGAACAGGATAAGAATTTTGCCTGCTTTGCAGACTATCTAAGGACTCTTGAAATAAAGATTCCGTTTTCAGAGGCACTTGAGCAATACCTTCTTATGCTAAGTTCATTAAAGAAATCTTAAGTCATTAAGAAGATTAGAGAAGAAACTGAAAAAAGTATTTCTCACTAAAGAATGCGAGGTGCAGTCATTTTGAAAAAGCTTACCAGAAAAGCTTCAAAGATCCAGAAGCTTTATGATACAATGCACATTAGAAGGCGCTTGCACCAAGACAGCCTGTGTGATCTTGGAGTAAGCATCAATCTAATACCTGCAACCACTATCAGAAAGCTGGGGTTGACTGAAGAAGTCAACCAACCCGGATATGCCTCCGACTTGCTTATGGCCCATTAAATATTCATTAGGCATAATAGAGGACATGATTGTCAAGGTTGGGCCATTCGCCTTTCCAACTGACTTGGTGGTGCTGGAAATGGAGGAGCACAAGAGTGCAAACTCTCATTCTAGGAAGACCTTTCCTAGCCAATGGACGAACTCTTAATGATGTACAAAAAGGGGAGTGACCCTTGGAGAGTCAATGAGATGAGTTCAAGTTGAATGCTTGATAAAAGCATATCAGCATTCAGACACACCAATTGACTGCATTGGCGCTGACATTATTGATGAGAATTAATTGATATCACTGACTAAGGTTACAAGATAACCTAGCTTGCTTCAAAGCCGACAATCTCCGTTGGGATCGACCCACTCACGTAAGGTATTACAAGGACGACCAGGGTTGCCACTTGGCTGTTAGTTGGGCGGAGTGCAAAAGATGTGGGATTGCCAAATTTCGTGCACCAGTAGACTATCTCAGGACTCTTAAAATAAAGATTCCGTTTGCAGAGGCACTGATGACAAATTACCCTACTTATGCCTAATTCATAAAAGAGATCTTTAAGTCATAAGGAAAGGATTGGAGATGGAAACTGAAAAAAGTTTTACCTCACTGAAGAATGCAGTTGCTGTCATTCTGAAAAGCTTACCTGAGAAGCTTAAGGACCCCGGGAGCTTCAGATTACCATGCACATTAGAGGGTTATTGCACCAAGACAACTTATGCGATCTTGGGGCAAATATCAACCTAATACCTGCATCTATTATCACAAAGCTTGGTTTGACTGAATAAGTCAACCAACCCGGATATGTCTCAAACTTGCTGATGGCTCCATTAAATTCCCATCAGGCGTGATTGAAGACTTGATTGTCAAGGTTGGGCATTTGCCTTTCCCACTGGACTTTGTAGTGCTGGAAAATGGAGGAGCACAAGAGTGCAACTCTCATTCTAGGAAGACCTTCCTAAGCAACTGGCCGAACCTTTATTAACGTCCAAAAAGGGAAGTAAATTACTGAGAGCCAATTTTGAAGAGGAGTTCAAGTTGAATGTTGTCAAAGCTATGCAACATCCAGACACCCCAAATGGACTGATGAGTGTTGGATTATTATTGACTCTCTGTAAGAGAGTCACATGGCCTGAAGTCTCGAATCAGAGCTAGAGGACATCTTTAAAAGATGTTCAGCTGATTTGGAGGAATCAGAGGGAATAATAGAACCTCTGAAAATCCATCAGGAAAAGGGAGAAAACCTCCTAAACCCGAGCTCAAACCATTACCATCATCCCTGAAATATGCATCTTCTGGAGAAGGTGATACCTTTCTTGTAATCATAAGCTCTACATTAGAGCCACAGGAAGAGGAAGCACTAATTCAATGCTTAAGGACCACACAAGATAGTTCTTGGGTGGTCCATTAGTTATCTTAAGGGCATTAGCCAGCCAGATACATGCACAAGATACTATTGGAGGTTGACGCCAAGCCAGTGGTCCAACCACAAAAGGTGGCTTGAAATCCAGCCATGAAGGGAAAGTGTGCAGAAAAGGGAGGTCACTAAATTACTTAAGAGGCTGGGATATTTATCCTATTTCTGATAGCCCCTGGGTAAGCCCTGTCCAAGTCGTCCCTAAGAAGGGAGACATGACAGTGGGGGATATAATGAAAAAAATGAACTGGTTCCAACAAGAACAGTACAGGGTGGGTATGTGTATTGACTACAGAAGGGCTCAATAAGCCACCAGAAAGGATCATTTTCCTTACCATCATAGACCAATGCTAGAAAGATAGCACAGGTCCATGAATAACTATGCTTGCTTCCCTGGTATGATTATTCAAGTTATTAAATCAAATTACAGTAAAGATCCCCAGGATTAAGAGAAAACGGCATTCACATGGCCATCTCTGGGAGTATTTGGCATACAGAAGGAGACCTTTTGGCCTGTGCAATGCAACCTGCAATTTCTTAGAGGTGCATGCTTCTCAAATTTCTTTTTTTTTTTTTCTCTTGGAAAATTTGTAAGTTTTTGCATGGATGAACTTTTCTAATTTTGCGAGACTCATTCAGCTCCTGTCTAAACATCTAGCATTGTTCTAAAAGGAGGTGCCAAGAGGACCAACACTAGTTTTTAACTGGGAGAAATGTCACTTATGGTGACTGAAGGAATTGTCCTCTGGACAAAAATTTCGAACAAGGGTAGATAGAGTGGATCAAGCTAAGGTAGAGGTATTGAAAAATTACCACCACCTGCCAATGTTAAGGCAATTAGACGCTTTGCTGGGGCATGCAGAATTTATTAGGAGTTTATAAAGGATTTTTTCAAATCGCAAACCCTCTAAGCAACCTGGCTAGCGTGATACGGCCATTTGTCTGATAAGAGAGTTCTGCAGGCATTGGAGACTCTGGAGAAGGCTTAAAATTGGTTCACGACATCCAATCATCTCTACGTCAGACTGGACATTACATTTGAACTAATGTGTGATAGGCATGACCATGCCATTGGTGATGTTGGGACAAAGGCATACAACTTCTGCAACGTTTTATATACAGTCGATTGTCTAAAGATGACAGAAGACTACAACAACACAGAAAATAAGAGTTATTACAGTGGTTTTACGCCATTGACAAGCTTTAGATCCAATTAGTAGGGATAAAATGATTGTGTATATCTGACCATCGCTCTTTAGGTATCTACTCACAAAGCAGGATGGCTAAACCAGCTCATAAGATGGTGTTAGCTTCTGAGAAGTTGCATTAAACAGAAATTAATAGACAGAAAAGGGATAGAGAAATCAGGTAGCAGACACTGTCCCGAATAGAACCTGTAGAGGGGCATCCCCCTCTTACTGAAATCTCTGAAAACTTTCCCAGATAAGCAACTCATTTGGCCATCCAAGAAGTGCATGGTTTGCAGACATATGTAAGACATTGTATGAGACAGAGGAAGTTAAACTTTATCTTGAAAGCAATTTGAGCAAGAATGCTCAAAACTGAGGACTAATAGAGCTATAGTAATCTAGTCCAGCTGAAAGACAATTAAGAGCGCTGCTGGGTGAGCAACGCGCAGCCATTTACAAAATTTAATTTGCATTTGTTTTTGTAATTTATGCAGGTATGTGTCCAAGTTATTTCCAAAGGTAAAATAGCAATTGCTTGAATTCACAGAGTTAACAAGGGAATTTGGAAGCCACTGGCATGAAAAAGCCAGTAAGAAAGTGTTATTGGGCGTTGAACGGCCAAAAGAAGCATTCACTGGGCATTCAACGCCAGTAAGATAGTCCATTTCCTGGGCGTTGAACGCCAGAAATGGAGCATCTTTGAGGCGTTGAACCCCAGATAAGAGTTCCTTCTGGCGTTTAACCCAGAGATATACAGCATCTCTGGGTTGAAATCCGCCATGACAAGGATTCCTGGCGGTTCAACGCCAGAAAGAAGCAACAGCTGGGCGTTGAACGCCCAGGAGAAGCCAGGCAATTGGGCGTTGTAAAACGCCCAAAACATGGCAAGCATGTTGTGCGTTTAACAGCCAGGATGGTGCGAGGAAGGTAAATCATTTATTCGACAAATTTTCTAAATCTTATTATTTTCTTTTTTTTTTTTTAAAGTTTATTTTTTTTTAAAATGATCATTTAAAAATCATCTTTGAAAAAATTTTAATCCTAAATTTCAAAAATTTTTATCTTTGTTTTCAAAAAATATCAAATATATCTTAATCATAAACTACAAATCTTTCATCCAACCAACTCTTTATTCAAACTTTTTCAAACTCATCTTATCTTTGAATTTCGAATTGCCTTCCCTCTATTCCTCTCTATCCTTTCTTTTGCTGAGGGAAAGCAAACCTCTAAGTTTGGTGTGATTTGCCTAGATATCACTGACTAAAACTCATCAAAGATATGGCACCTAAGGGAACGGAAAGAAGCAAGGATGTGATTAATGAACTGAAGTTCTGAAATTATATTCTTGAAGGACCAGCACCCCACAGACTAGAGGAACATCCACTTTCCCAAATAAAGTCGTTGAATCTAATCTATTGCCTTAACTCTGTGGATAATGTTCTATTAAGAAATTCTACCTAGAAGTCTATATATTGTAGTAATAATTTAAGTATTCTCTATGTTGATTTATAATTCCAATTAAGTTATAAATTTATTTTTTCTCTAAGTTCTTATCACATGATTTTTCTTATAAAATAAGATTTTAGAATAAAGAGGCAATATTTTTTTCGTGGAGTTCAGTAATAGAAAAATTATACATAATATTTATATGTGTGGCATACTTTTTGTTTCTGGAATGAATGCTTGAAAAGTGCATATTTTTGTCTTTGTTTATTTTTTTTAAGTTAAAAATTGTTCTCGAGAAGATAATAAAAGAGAATGTATTATTGATCTCTAAAAAATCAAAAGAAATTGATTTTGAAGCAAGAAAAGCAGTGAAAAAAATTTTGAAAAAAGAGAAGGAAAGAAAAAGCAACACGAAAAAAGCCAAATAGTCCTCTTAAAACCAAAGGCAAGGTAAAAAGGATCCAAGCTTTGAGCATTAATGGATTAGGAGGTGCCCAAGAGAAAAAAACAGGCCTAAGGGCTAAACAAGCTGTCCTAACAATTTGTGCTTTGTGGCAGCAGGTCAGTGAAAAGCTTAGGACTGAGTGGTTAACGTGCGTGAATCCAAAGAAAAAGATATGGCTAAGACTCTGGACACTCATAATTGGGGGACTTAGCAAAGCTTAATACAATTAAAAAGGTTCACCAGTTATGTCTGTGGCATTTATTTCCGGTGGTAATAACTCGAAAACAAAATGCTTAGGCCACGACCAATACTCAATAAGTAGCGCTCGTTGTTCAAGATCAATGATACTAACTAGGAGATCAATCATACTATTGAATTCTGAGTTCTTATTGGGGATGCACACCATTGCTAAATTTCAAAGATTAAAGTGAGATCCAAAACTTTTTAGAAGCAAAAGCTACAAGTCCCCGCTCATCTAATAAGAAATCTGAGCTTCACTTAAAACTCTGAGATATTATTGCTTCTTAATTTCTTTTCATCCTATTTTATTTATCTAGTTGCTTGAGGACAAGCAAAAGTTTAAGTTTGTTGTTGTGATGAGCGGATATTTTATACGCTTTTGGGGGTATTTCATGTTAGATTTTAGTATGTTTTAATTAGTTTTTAATAGAATTTTATTAGTTTTTAAGAAAAAATCATATTTCTGGACTTTACTATGAGTTTTGTTATTTTTCTGTGATTTCAGTAATTCTGGCTGATTGAGGGAGCTAAGCAAAAATCTGGTTTAGGCTGAAAAAGGACTGCTGATGCTGTTGATTCTGACCTCCTACACTCAAAATGGATTTTCCTAGAGTACAGGAGTTCATTGGCACGTTCTCAACGGGTTGGAAAACAGACACATCCAGGGCTTCTCCAGAAAATTATATAATAGTCCATACTTTGCGCCAAGATAGATGACGTAAACTGCATTCAACGCCAGTATCATGCTGCTGTCTGGCGTCCAGCGCCACAAAAACAGGTTACAGTTGGAGTTCAACTCCCAAAAACACGTCACAACCTGGCGTTCAACTCCAGAAACAGCCCAAGCAATGAAGAATCTTTAGTCTCAGCCTAGTACACACCAAGTGGGCACCATAAAGTGGATTTATGCACCCAATTATCTTAGTTCACTTAATTTCTGTAAACCTAGTTACTTGTTTACTATTTAAACAACTTTTTAGAGATTATTGTACCTCATGACATTTAGATCTGAATTTTGTACACTTTGACGGCATGAGTCTCTAAACTCCATTGTTGGGGTGAGGAGCTCTGTAGCAATCTCGATGAATTAATGCAAGTGTTTCTATTCCTCCATTCAAACGTGTGTGTGTTACTATCTAAGATGTTCATTTGCGCTTAATTATGAAGAAGGTGATGATCGTGACACTCCCATCACCTTCTCAATCCTTAAGTGTGCCTGACAAAACATCCGTTCTATAATAAGCATTTGAATGAGCTTCTCTGTAGATTTCTTAGATCCAATATTTCGGGTATAGCTAAGAATTGATGGGGCCACTCTTGAGGATCCGGAAATTCTAACCTTGTCTGTGGTCATTCGGTAGGATTCAAGGATGTTGAATTGGCTGTGACGAGCTTCAAACTGCGATTGCTGGGCTGATGAAAACGCAAAAAGGATCAATGGATCCTATTCCAACATGATCGAGAGTCCAAAAGCTGATTAGGGCCGTTAGTGCTGTGTACAGAGCATCTGAGCATTTTCACTGGAGGAGGGAGGTAGCCACTGACAATGGTGACACCCTACATATAGCTTGCCATGAGGGAACTTTGCACTTTGCCATGAATGGAATATTACTTACAGAAATTCAGAAGACAAAGCATCTCCAAAACTCCAACATATTCTCTATTATTAAAGTAACAATTATTTATTTCACGCTCTTTTATTTATCTAATAATTCCTACTGATAATTTCAATTGAGATCCTGACTAAGAATAATAAAATAAACATACCTTGCTTCAAACCAATAATCTCCGTGGGATCGAACCTTACTCACGTAAGGTATTACTTGGACGACCCAGTGCACTTGCTGGTTAGTTGTGCGGAATTGTCAAGAATTGTGATTTTCAATTTCGTGCACCAGTTAACTAAGTGGGAGTAATAAACAATTCTCATCACACCTGATAAGGATAACTAGGATGGAATTTCCAGTTCTTATACCTTGCAAGGGTGTTCATGATAATTAATTTACTTTATTGTTAATTTATTTCATTGTTTCCTATTTCAAAAACCCAAAAATATACCTTTTTCCATAACCAAAAATAAATCATACTTCCTTGAAATTCCTTGAGAGACGACCCGAGGTTTAAATACTTTGGTTATAAATTTTATTGGGTTCGCTTTAGTGACAAACACGTTTTTGTACAAAAGGATTTTTGTTGGTTTAGAAGCTATACTTACAACGTGAACTTATTTGTGAAATTCTAGACCACGCAAGAATCCGTTCGTCACTCTGCCTCAAAGATCCTGACCCAACCGTCATCCCTCTTCCTCACTAACGCAACCAATTATTGCTAACACTGACGTCGTCACCAATGAATGGCCATCGCCACTGCCGAAAGTCTCCGTCTGATGAAGGTTTATTGGAGCTCATGGTGTCCCCGTGTCTTTGGGCTCTCCTCTGTCGTCGTCTCCTATTCGGTCTCTCCTCTGGCGTCGTCTCCTCTTTGAGATGGCGTGAAGATGACAGCGCCATTGTTACAGTTCTCATAAAGGTCGGTGGGACATTATAGCATCTCGTCAATTTATAAAATGGATTATTAAGGCTGCATTAGTTTAGTTTGATTTTTCAATATAGTTGGTAAAAAATAATAATCTTTTTTAATCGAAACTCTTAAAACTATTTTTGCTTATTCAAATTTTGATTATCAACAGAAAGTGTAGTAGTGTAGCACCGGCCAATGCACTAGCCTTAATTATTCTTGTGGATATAATATGATTAGCATGAAAGTGTAGCAGTGTAGTAGTGTGCTAGTTTCATATTCCAGTTTGCATGCAGTTCAACTTGCAATATCTGATTTAGCACTATCCCCTCGCCATTCATCAAAATTTTGTCATGAAAGCCAAACCTTCTTTTATTTCTTTCTTTAATCAGATTTAAATTAGTGGGTTAAGATGAATAGCATATGTGTGTGTTTGTTGTTAATAGTTTAATTAGTTTTAATTTAGGTCTTTTGTGAAATTGTAGCAGTGTAGCATTAATGCTATCCGTTTCTTTCTTCTAATCCTTTCGCTCTTTGCTTTGCACCATTGTTTATAGCTAGCATATTCTATTTTCTATTTTCTACTTTCTTTCATCATTGTTATTAATATTATTGTTTACTGTTTTATTTATTTGTGCGCTCTTTTTATGTACTTTTCTTAATAATTAATTATGGTGTCTAATGCATGTCTTGTGAAGGGAACCCCATACTAAAGAAAATATCATGCCCTAAACTATTCAGGATGTGATGTTGATGGTTTGATGAACCAGAAGAGATTAAGAGACGGAGAAAAATAAGTTATTCTTATTGTTGAAGAGAATGAGAAATTCCCTTAGAAAATATTTGTTGAGTTATTACACCTTATATACTATGTACTCTTTATGTACACTCACTAAAAAATAATTACAATGGTAAGTTACCATACAAAAGCTTGTAAGGACTAGCACTATCCAGGTTAGTGCTGGACAGCCTATTAATTAGGTGAATGGCGTGAGCAACTGCGTATTGCCAAAAACAATGTGAAATTCTTGATTGAAATAGCAGTGCTCTAGCAACACCTAAAATATGTTGGTGTTTTCTCTCTACAATCCCATTTTTCTCTTGTGTTTCTACACAAGAAGTTTGGTGTAAAATTCCAATTGATGCAAAAAAAGGATTTTAGAGTAAAACTCTGGCCCATTGTCAGTCCTTATACACTTAACTTGTTTTTCAAATTGTACTCTGACAAAATTCACAAAATTAATAACTAATTGGGATGCTTCAGATTTGGTTTTCATAAAAAAAATCCAAGTGAATCTCCTCTTGCCATCCACTACAGAAAAAAATACCTATGTCCTTCATTGGATGGGACAGAAATAGAACCCCAGATATCCATATGAACTAAGTCAAAACAATCTTTTATTTCAGTTGTACTAAGAATAAAAGATAATTTCTTTTGTTTTGCAAAATGACATGAATCACAAGGAAGTTTTGAAGCAATACAATCTATAAAAGGATAATACTTCTTCAGAAAAATCAATTTATGCATGGGTATGTGTCCTAATCTAAGATGCCAAATGTTGTTGTGCTCACTATGTAAAGGTGTGGTGGGTTGAGTAGTAGTCATAGTTACCGCCAATGAAGCTTGCTTTGTTGGAAGAGGGGGAAAGTGAGGGAATTCTAGTTCTCTATTCATTGTATATAACCCATCTATACACTCAGCAATGCCAATCATCTTTTATGTGGATCGATCTTGTATCTCACAACACTTATCATTGATTAACAGTTGACAATGTAAGTTTGAGGTTAACTTTGACACAGAGATTAGTTTAAAATCAAAAGAAGGATTGTATAAAACATTTTTGAGAAAAAATGTTTTAGAGAATGTGATTGTGCCAATGATGGTGCTAACAGTTTTGGTCCCATTTGGCAATATCATATTGATTAGAGCAATATTTTGAAAACTTGCAAAATCTTTTAAGTCAAAAGTCACATGATATGTTGCACCGGAATCAATGACCCATAGTGCAGATTTTGGAGTGATAATACTCATAATTCTCGCATTAAAATGTAATGCAATGGTTTTTCCTAGAGTGGAAGTCTGAATGGGATTAGTCAAAATTTGATTTGCATTATGAGGTTGTTGCTGCACACTTTCGTCTTTGATCAACTCTAACAAGGCAAATCTTTACTCTAGAGTGAACCCAAATCTTGATATTCCAGTGTTCTCTTGGAGACAATTGAGCTGGGATTGTTTGTCACTGAGTATATCATCATGCCCCTCAATGATCATGTGATTGATGGTGGTGTTATGTTGCTGCTGTTGATAGAAATGGGAGGAGTACCCATGCTTCTTATAGCATACATCTTCTATGTGGCCTTGCTTGTTACAATAAGAGCAAGCCAATGTAGCTCCACAACCTCTACCATGGGAGGATCTGTTGACTATGTTCACCATTTTGATAAATCAATGAATCACAAAGTAATAAGGATTCAGATCTTCTTCTTTCTAACTCGTTAATCGGAACAGCTATGTTCACCAAGAAAGAATCTTGCGAAATAACCTCTCATCAAACTCTATTGGATGAGTTTGAAGGAAGAGGTAAGAATGGGAGAAAGAAAATGTCGAAAGAAAATTTAGGGATAGAAAGAAATGGCAAAATTGGATTGGATCTCAATTCACAACTTTTTTTTAATTTGATTCACAGCTTGGTTGGTCTCCACGCTCACCGCACCATGAAGAAAATCTCATGCCCTAAGCTGTTCAAGCTGTAATGTTGATGGTTTGATGAACCAAAAGGGATTAAGAGAGGGAGAAAAATAAGTTATTCTCATTGTTGAAGAGAATGAGAAATCCCCCTAGAAAATATTTGTTGAGTTATTACACCATATATACTATGCACTCTTTATGTACACTAACTAAAAAATAATTACAATGGTAAGCCTATTATTGATAAAGAAATAATCTAGGTGACACACACTATTAGATATATCAGCCTTTTCTTTTCATCATGTGTCACTTTTGGGTAATTATTAAAAAGAAACAATACCCTCTGCTCCTATTTTTCAAGAAATAAGTTAAAGTTAAGTGTGGAGGTGGATCTCCTTCACATTCACCCTTCTCAGTTCTCTCTCTTGTGAAGATAGCGATAGTCTTTTTCAATGGAGTAAGAGAAAAATGGGAATTCATTCCAATAAAGAAGATCAGAGCATGACTGATGTAAGGAAAAAATGAAAATAAGCAAGGTTTAGATTCTGGTTTTAGCTCAGTTTTTTTGTATAACTGAAATTGCTCTAAGTTATTGTTAGTAATTTATGAGGGTTAAAATATGTAAAAGTTAATGTTGCCTTCTTTTAGCATTAAATTGAATTATTAATATATAGTTGAACACAAAGTTATCATTATTAGATTATTAGATTTTATTGAATACTAATACTATTAGAATATAGTCAAATAACAAATTATTTATTTTATGTTATGACTATCTATCGTAATCCACCACATAGCAAGGTCTTATTACATATGCATACCCTGGAGTTTAATTAATTAAACTTTTTTTACTTTCAACGGTGAAATCATATTAAACAACAAGGAGTGTTATATGGAATTTGGTTTTGTTTTAGTGTTAATTTTTTGAAGTACAACAAAGAAGAGAAAAAAAATTAAAGCCTTCATGTGCAACTTTTTTTTTTCATTTTCCTCTTGGGATAATTTAATTACTTTCATGCAATTTTTTTTTTTCAACAATTGATTTTTTAATATCTTTAGTGTACGTTACATACGTACTGTGAGCATCATTTTACTAGCTAGTAAACTGGACATTGGATTCTAAGCTCTTGTATCTTGATGGAGATAGCTATGTAGGGAATGCTTTTTTATTTTATCTTTTTTTTTTTCGTTTCTTTTAGGATTAATATTTGTTAATTGATTATTTTGTTTTCCTACTCTTGAATGTTTTTTACCTTCTCTTGAATTTTGTTTTGGCTTTGTTTTGTGTACAGGATAATTTTTTCGTGATGGTAAAGTCAAAAGGAGTTGACTAATTGCTGTAGCACTATTTATAACAACTTCATATGGCATCTCAAAATGAAAGAACTAAGCAGTAAGTTTATATCATACTTGTCATATAAAATAATTTGATAGCACATTTACTTAGGTAGTAAGCGGACATATGGTAGTTAGATTGTCACTATAATTGACCTATTAGATCATGTTTAGTAAGTTCAGATATTTGTATTCTTAGGTTTAATCATGTTCTGTCAAAAGAATGGATGGATTCACCAAAATTTGAGAACAACTATATAGACATTGTTAATCATTTTTTAGAGTTTGCCTTCTTAATTGGACAACTGGTTGGAAAAGAAATCCAATGTCCGTGTGCAAAATGTGGAAACTTTTCAAACAAATCCACTGGTCGAAGAGCTTAAGGAGCTATAGGTATCAAGGATAAATACATACGATTCTTTTAAAAATAAAACTTTTCAAATGCTCCTTACTGTTTAGTGGTTGAAACTTTAACGTTGATTGACTTATTAAACTTGTGCTGTATATTCATTACTCAACTGTACTACATCATTGGTACACGAAATTGTGATCAAACTTTTCACAACTCTGCACAACTAACCAACAAGTACACTGGATCATCCAAGTAATACCTTATGTGAGTAAGGGTCGATCCCACGGAGATTGTCGGCTTGAAGCAAGCTATGGTCATCTTGTAAATCTCAGTCAGGCAGATTAAAATGGTTATAAGGTGTTGATAATTAAAAGACAGACAAACATAAAATAGGATAGAGATACGTATGTAATTCATTGGTAGGAATTTCAGATAAGCATATGGAGATGCTTTGTTCTTTTTGAATTCCTACTTTCCTACTACTTTCATCCAGTCATGCGTACTCCTTTCCATGGCAAGCTGTATGTTGGGGGATCACCATTGTCAATGGCTACTGTCTGTCCTCTCAGTGAAAATGGTTTGGCTACGGGTTACGTAGGGCTAATCATCTGTCGGTTCTCACTTGTATTGGAATAAGATCCAATGATCCTTTTGCACACGGTCACTGCATCCAGCACTCGCGCGTTTGAAGCTCGTCACAGTCATCCCATCCCAAATCCAACTCAGAACACCACAGACAGCCCCCTAAAACGTGATCAATAGCCTCTTAAGATGAAGAATTAAACAAAACTGAGACCAAAGATGAAACGTGGTCAAAAAGACGACTAATACACTAGTAAAAGTCTTATTTTATAACTAAACTAGCTACTAGGGTTTATATGAGTAAGTAATTGATGCATAAATCCACTTCCGGGGCCCACTTGGTGTATGTTTTGGGCTGAGCTTGACTATCCACGAGCTGAGGCTTTTCTTGGAGTTGAACTCAAGTTATAACGTGTTTTGGGCGTTTAACTCCGGATCATGACGGTTTCTGGCGTTTAACTCCAGTCAGCAGCATAGTACTTGGGTTCAACGCCAAGTTACGTCATCAATTCCCGAATAAAGTATAGACTATTATATATTGTGGAAAGCTCTGATGTCTACTTTCCAACGCCGTTGAGAGACGCGCCATTTGGGTTCTGTAGCTCCAGAAAATCCATTTTGAGTGCAGGGAGGTCAGATTCCAACACATCAGCAGTCCTTTTGTCAGCCTTTTCAGAGTTTTGCTCAAGTCCCTCATTTCAGCCAGAAATTACCTGAAATCACAGAAAAACACACAAACTCTAGAAAGTCCAGAGATTGAATTTAACATAAAAACTAATAAAAACATCCCTAAAAGTAGCTTGAACTTACTAAAACTACCTAAAAAACAATGCCAAAAAGTGTAAAATTATCCGCTCATCACTCATCACCATTCTCGACTTATGAACGCGTGCTTGACAACCACTTCTGTTTTACCTGAAAACAAGCTTGAATGTTATCTCTTGGCCTCCTGGTCCACAACGCATGGTTGCCTCTCCTGACAATAGAGTCTTCTATTCGTGAGATCAGAGTCTTCTAGTATAAGCTAGAATCAATTGGTAGCATTCTTGAGATCTGGAAAGTCTTAAACCTTA
>QBTX01002253.1:0-21285 GCA_003063285.2 Arachis monticola
TTGAATTTTCAGTTCTGCTTCACTAAATGAATGCCAGTCTATTATTCAAATCATTAAAGGCTAACTATGTATGAGTGGGCATATTTGATAAGAAAACATAAAAGCTAGCTGTGTAAATCGTTGTACCCTGACAAATTATTTTTATGAGTACCAATACTGTGTTGTGTTTGTTTATATAAAAATGAGAGGATCTCTAGTGAATTATGGCAGGGAAGAGTTATTGCGTGGTCGGTCTCGGTTCACGTTGCTTTCTAACATTATCGACACATTACCGATTATGATTCGCAACTGCAGCTCACGCGTAAGTCCATGACAACTGCTGTCATATGTACTATAAGCTGTCGACCAACTCTCCTCTCTCTCTAATTGTCAATTTCAGAAGTCCCTGTGAGAGACTTCCGGTAAATTCACTTAGTTATTTATCCTTTCTTTTCAATCTCTTTCAAGATTAAGATCTCGGGTGCGCCGCTCTTTCAACATCCTCCAACGTCTGTCGGCCTCTCATATACTCGTCTCCTTCGCTGATATCTCGTATAGAGAACTGTAGATCGCTTCTCGATTCACGGTCAATTACTAATATTCGAATGGCAGCTTCTTTTTGATGTACTATATATGAGTGAGGAATTAATTTTACAGGGATGTGTTTCATTTATCTCTAACAGGGTGCATGTCAACTTTGGGCAAAAACCATTTACCTGGACCAAATGGTAAGAACATTTTTATATTTGTTTTTTTTTTTTTTTTTTTTTTTTTTTTTATTTAGTCAATTTTATTAGAAGCGATTCTCTGTGGCATCTAAAAGGAAATTATCATAAAAAAAAAAAAATTTTTAAAATATTAGTCAAAACAGTTACATAGATTTAGTAAAGTTCTTCCTTTAAATCTAAAAAGAGCACTTTTTCTGAGAATAGCATACAAAACAAACATCCTGCAGGACTCCTTTTTAATTTTCCCTATAAATTCCCCCTCAATATGTCTTTCCTCAATTTTTTAAAAGAAAAAAATGTGACTAAATTGTTGTAAACAGCACTATTATATGAACAGGATCATACTTGGATGCAAAGATAAAAACATGTTTTCATATGTGTTATCTACATTAACCAGAATCATGGTCATATGACACTTCAATTTTAAAATACTGAAGTTATTAATTATATGTTTTGGAAATAGGAGATTTGAATGCAAGAAAATTGACAGCAACACTGAAAATAGAGGAATTTGCCTCTGAATCAAATGTTATTACGGATGAGACAACACTGGCCCTCCAGATTTTTCGTTCATGTTGTCCTTCATCATCTAGGATTATTTCTGACTTCAGTGTGTAGTTTGGTAGCCGAGCTAAAATACACAAGTGTCAACTGATGAAAAAATTCTTAGTTGTATGTGTGGGGATCTTTCAGTGCTGATTTCTTATGTTACATTTGTCTATAGCTTTGTCTCTGTAGCAATGGCTTCTGGTGTTTATTTCTTTTCGGTCAAATGACATAACTTTAATAAAGAGTTTGAAGTAGTACTAAGTGATCTTGAGACAAATTTAGTTTGGAGTTAGTGTAAAAACTTAATATGGACACTGACTAACCTGTTCTGTTTCCCAAACTTTCCCCTTCTCTGATGATGTATACTGTATTTCTTTGCGTTGTATACTGTACAAATGTTAAATAATAATTTCCCAAAGTGAACATCCATGACTTTCCTTAGCCAACCATTCTTACAATGTTGAACATTAATATATTTCGACCAAGTGACATCCATGACTTTCTTGCCAACCAATACTATTTCAAAAGCAATAAATACGGTAATAATTATAATTACAATGTATATCTATGATCAAATTGTCCTTTCTTACCTGCTACACTATGGCTACGAAGATACCTTGAATTCATTTGATGTGGCTAGTAGAAGTACTGTTCCTCCTATATATATAGCTCAGGAGAATGGGGTTGATGAGCAGGAAATAATGTATGCATTGAATCACCGAAAGACTCTCCGGCAGGTAGGCTATCAACTTTTGTTCTAGCATGTATTATTGGGACAGGAAACATGGGAATATTAGATAGGGTGTGATTTAGTAGTTTTCAATCAATTAATTACTGGAAAATGTTTGATAAGAAAATGACATTACTAGATAAGAAGGGAAATTAAGAGAGGAAGAGCTTGTTTGGCCAAATCTTATAGAGAAATGCTAGGAAAATAACCAAAAAAAAAAATTTATTTTCAAGTATATTTGGCAAAATTTTATTAGTAGTAAAAGTAAAAGCACTAGAAACATTAAAAAAATATTTTATTTACGAAGCTACAAGTTAACAACTTTTATAAAAGACTTTTTGACTTAAAAAAAGATATTTATTAACATAATAAATAAACAAAAAAAACTTTATATTGTTATAGCCAAACATAATTGTTAGCATAAAAAAAAATCATTTATATATAGATATCCAAACATAAAAACTTTTTTTTTTTATGTTAGTTTCAGATCTATTTAAAAAAGATAACTAAAAAAAGATCTTTTCGTAGAATTCATCCAAACAAGCTCTAAGCTAGCATCCGAAATAAATCACAAAGAAAAGGAAACAAAAATTCAAATTGTTTTCATGGTTTTTTTTTTTTTCAAAAATTCTTTGGATCCCTCTTCTGGAACTACGGGAAGTTTTTTTGCTCTAATATAGTTTGGTTCATTTCTTTTGTCAACATACCTTTAATGAAAACCAACTTAGACTCTTTTGGAGCATGCATATGTCCTAAATGTAATTCATACCTGCTGACTGAATTTCTAAATGTGGGAAAGACGGAGATCTTTTAGTGCATCCTGGATTGGTGTTCATGATTTATTAAATGGTAAAAAGGTGGATTCACATTTGACACAGGAAATAATGTAAACATGGGCCATTTTTGTTATCATCAATAAAACACGTCAATAAAAAATGAAAACTGAAAAAAAAATATCTGTAATTTCAGTTGTGATTCCACCCCCCCCCCCCCCCCAAAAAAAAAAAACCAAAATTTCTGTCCCTTTTATGGAGGTTTTTCTATCATGTTTTAGTGGAGTGAGTAATTATCAAATGTATTATTAGTCATCATAAATCCAATCTCTTGTTTCAATGTAGAGTCTCTGCTTTTTTAGAATTTAGAACTTCTATCAGTGCCATGTAATAAAGTTACCCATAATTAGATTTACCTTTCTATTTTCTTCCCTAAATTTTATATGATTCCTGGCTACATATGCTAGCTGATGTACAAACTTATGGCTGACACCTTCTCTTCCAATGAAAGCAATTCAGGCCATGGGGAGATTGATACTGCATTTGGTAAATTGCGAGAATGGTATCCCCAGATTGTTGAGGTGCGCAGTTCAGATATAATTTATTGATATTTTTTTTTTTATTTATTAATTAATCATCTTCTAATTTTACTAATTTAAATGTAATTCGATTCAATCTGCTGTGGCTTAAATGATCTTCGATGTATGTGTAATAAGTATAGACTTAATCTGATTGTTAGCGTAATAATATTTGCTCATAAGGCTGAATACAGTCTGCATTACCTGAATATAAATTGTGGTCGCCCTCTGCTTGATTTTCAATTGGGTCAAATTCTTTTATTTGTTTGAAGACTTATTTTCATAAGAATTTGTGATGGCTAGACTTTGCCAGTTGGCTCTAGTCCCCCTTCTCTGTCTCTCTCTCCTCTCTCTCTCTCTCTCTCTCTCTCTCTCGCTCTCTCTCTCTCTCTCTCACACACACACACACACACAACACACACACACACACACACACACACACCACACACACACCCACACACTCACATGCCAACTTGACCATGATATTCATGTTGGAATACTTTAGTCCTCAAGACATAGGTCTACCATTTTCCTTTTATTTTTAAATGATTCCAAATATCATCAGACCAACTTGTGTGTGAAATTCCATGATATTTATTGCTAAGAATATTCTTTTATTGTATTTAACTCACTAGACATGACTATCAACCTGGTTATTGCAGGACAATACATCAGCTATGTGCTTTCTGCTTCATTGTCAGAAGTTTATTGAATTAGTTCGGGTACATTCCTTTTAATGTTTCCATGTTTTTCACTATTAGAAGCTTTCCCAACTGAATTAGCATATAAGCTGCGTTTTCTGAGAACAGGACAAAACAAGATACTGAGAACAGACATAAAGGACAGAGACACAATTAGTGTTCTTATTCTGTTGGGTCATAAAATAGAACAAATTATGAAAAATCTAAATTTCATCCTTTTTTTTCATTCGAAAAATTTTGAGAAAAAAAATATTAATAATTAAAAAGTTATTATTAATATGAAAATATAACAAAGAAATGAATGGAAAGAACAAATAAAATAAGTTGTGTTCCTTGTTAGTGTTTCTCTTCTCCTGTCAGAAGATACAAAAATTACATTAAATCAGGTGTCTCTGAACATATGTCTCTGTCAATTCCCCTCTGCTCTAATACAATCACCCACCACGGTCCAACGCACTCGCGTCGCGCTCAATGCAACATCCCTCAGCTTCTTCCAAACGTCTTGTCAAGTCTCCGGTGATACACATGCTGCACATCCGTACGTCGAGGTAGTCGAGCTCTCACTCGTCCTGTAAACAAACGCAGCTAAGATTTATATTTTTTGTGGTGCTTTTTAACTGGTTGCTGCTTCCAATCCAGCGAGTAGCGATGGATAATCCGCGGTCTATCCCCATGCTTCTTCACAGTCCTCTCGAGCTCACAGGTTCGGCTCAACATTGCACCTCTGCTCGGTCCTGCACATATCAAGACTACTGATATCTATCTTCATAACTTATCCGCAATCTGCTTACTGATTCAATCTGTGTTACTGTACCGTGTGCTCGATCTTCCAAACCACCACCTTCTCTACCTGGATTGGTAGAGATATACCTTATCATTAACCACTTTTGCATTATCCCTACTTGGTAATCCAGATACTGGCACTTGGCTAGCATGCTGATGTTCCGAGCGCTCGTGCAAAAGCAACTATTCTTTACTACTCCAAGAAGAGTGTAAGCTTTTTGGGTGCCTGGTCTTTGAGAACCTTAGTTCAGGGAATTTCTTACCGACAACTTAAAATCATTGCTCTACCACCAATTATTTCTGGCCTGATTTCGAATTTCATAGGGCCTGGCTTGGTTATAGCATATAATCATTCTGGTCTATTTCGTGCATGCTAAACATGAGCAGTCTCTTCTTCCCTCAAATATAAGCCTTCACAATTGCTGGAGATTACTTCACAAGATTATTTCTGTTCATCTTATTGGTAGTACAGTTAGTTAAATTTATCTATTTGAATTCTATATTCTTTTCTGCAGGATTTGTTGCTTTGTTGGCATACGAACAACCACTGGAATCCCCTGTAGGTTATCTCTAAAAGATTCACAACTTGAAGTGTAGCGACACAGTTAAATGCGTTGATTTCTTTCGACAATCCCAACATGAAAGAGTCCAAAAATTGCTTGCACTCGTATCTTGAGAGGTTACTTAGACAGCTAACTGCTTGTTGCTTGGAGAATAGATCTTTGAGTGGGGAGCAGGGAGAAGCTTTCCAACTTCATAGAGTGCTTAGCCAGTGGGTAAAGAGCTAGTGACTAGATATTTGGTAATGGCTATTCACATTCTTTCTTCTGTTATATTTGTCACCGGTTTCTTTAGAATGCCAAGTTATCAAAAATGATCAAAAAGATCTCTTATACTGTAGAGTCCCCCACCTTCTTAGTTCATACTTTGGGCACTTTTTCCTGCATTTGAGAGGGGGCTCATGTGATTGTAAGATGTAAACTAAAACATCACAAAACAATGGAAATTGAAAAATATTTTTTTTTTTTCTTATTTCAAATTCAAAGTTAAAATCTGTGCTGAAATTTCAAAAATTTAAGTTTTTTTTTTTTTTTTGTCAGCAATATAAATTTACAGTGTCCATCGCTATTCCGCTGTAAACATTTAGTCTTTATGTGTTTGTGTATGAATCCTGAGTCGTGACGTTCAGACCAAACCATGAAAAGACGATTTGCAGTTTGATGCTTAACAAGAAACAGTAGACTATTGAAGCAATGCCAATTAGCACGTTGTTATGGTGTGGACATTTCGACTGTCAACTACATGTCACGTTAGAAAATAAGTATCTCCCACTTTTCCTTTGATTCTAGCATTAGTTTCTCCCCGCAACTCAAGGAATACTACGCATGTTCATCATTGCTAAAAGAGAAGTTACAAGCGAGGAGAAACCTTGCCTTAAATGTGGCAATGATGTATTAGTCATAACTGATTCTACTCATACATTATAACAATTACAAGGATTACAATATAAAAATACTGTGATTATGTAATGCCAATCTAAAATAATTATGCGTGCTTTGAATATTACATAACAGGATGCCAACAATGCAAAACAATGAGACATCAATAATGAGAGCAGAAACAGTTGATCGCAAGCTTCATATTCCTCCCACCAGACGGTCAAACCATGTCCTGGAACAATGCATAGCTTCTGAGTTGTTGCTCATAAGGATCCTCTAATCTCATTTTTATCTTTTCTGCTTGGCGGCTTGCAGCCTCTTGAGCCAGAGTCCAATCGTAGAACGTTCGACTCTCTTCGTCGCTAAGAACATCGTAGATCTCCCTGAGTTTAATGAATTTTCTGAACAGATTGAGAGGGCGAAGTTGTGTCTGGATGGTACTCCTTTGATAATCTCCGGTAAGCTGTTTTGATGTCTTCTAAAATCGCATTCTGCCATACTCCTAAAATCGTTGGTTGTTGTTTTTCATCATGATCATACATATATAATAAGTTGAGAAATTCTTGCATGCGTGTTCTAGTTAAAATCTGAATAAGTAAGTAACTGACTCACTCGTAATGGGAACCTGAGGAAGCGCTGAGCAAATCAGCAAATGATTCTCCTAAGAGGTTCTTAGGGTTCTTATTGTCTGCGGTGGATTGTTGTTTGTTACTACCTCCAACCCCAACCTTCATTTCATTTTGGCCAGTGGATTCTTGAGTCCACTCCAGGAAGGAGTCTCTTTTTTGTTGCCAGGGCCCTTGGAAGCCCGCACCTGCAAACTAATGTTATTATTATTATACGGGTATTGTGGATTGCACCTCTCCCCTCTCAACCACCTTCTCCTCTTCCTAATATGGGATTGGTAACCAAAATCTGAGGATCGCAGTGTAAAGCCATTGCTGATACTCTATAGGATGGGAGAATAAGGGATGACAATGAATTGTCTGGTTTTGCAAGCTGAGAGAATTACGTGGCGCATAATTATTCTACTTTCTGTGGCTCTCACTCACACTCTTCAAAGTGCACTCAAATAAGGCTAATCACCAAAATAAACATATAAATATGTTTCTTTTCCTTTTAACTCATCTAATAAATTGTATCTTATTTATTGCTGAATAAACTAATTTTAAAAAATTAAGTTATACGTAATTTTAAATTAATATACTAATTTTTAAATTAATATATGTGAAAATAATTTTATTCTAAAATTTTCTATTTTTAAGGTGGCAAATATATACCCTACTTACTGGTACTCAACCTGGATCAACTAGTTCGGGTAGGGTTGTCTACCTTACTCGCTGCGGGTAAGATAGAATAGGGTGTAAATTTGCTTGCGGGTAGGATAAGGTACGGATTTAGAGTATATCCAACCCTATCCTACCTCTTATCTATAATCTATAATATATATGTAAAAGTTATCTATGTAGTGAAGAAAGTGAGTCTTGTACTCATACATTTTTTTCTTATACAAATAAAAAAAAAAAAAAAAAAAAAAAAAAAAAAATATTATTTGTAATTTATGTGATTCTTCTAAATTTATTGTTTTTAATTTTAATTGTACTTAGTTTTTTATTTTTTCTATTTATTAATATGTATAATATTTGGAATATTGAATTTTATATTTATTTGAAAAAAATTTTTTCTGCAGTTTAATTTAGAACTTTCTAGGATCGAGAAATAGACTTGAGAATTCTCCAATCCTTGAGTAAAGAAGCCTTAGAATTTTAAGAAAGTTTTTAACCCGCGGTTAGGATTAGAAGGTCAAATTCAGACCCACCACCTACTCATGCATCATACCCTATCTCTTTTCTCTCTCTTTTTGTCTTTATTTTCAAAAACTATATTAACAGTCCCAAAAGTGTTGGATCAAACCAGGCTTCTTGGTCCAGATCTATGTGGACTGAGCTCCTTTGTTATGCTTTTGCATATTATCATATCGTTTCTTTTCTTTCATTTTCTTTCTTCAATGAACATACAAGAAGGTATGTATCATTAACCTTCAAAAACCATTCAATTCCTTAACAAAAAATTAATCTCAAAAAGATGAAGAGACGAAGTGTATGTTGTAGTTTAATATATCAGTTTTAATCAATGACATTTGCTGAGTTTCAATATAGTGCTGTTGAAATCAACTTGCCAAATGGTTTCTGCCCACTTATTTGAAGAATTTAAATGTCATCTGTCTTAATTGGCCTTACCTTATTTATTTGTGTGAACTGTAACAATATTTAGTGTCATTAACGGATAATATATAAAGTAATAATGTCATACATTTTTTTCACATTATTAAATTAAATTCTATTAAAAATTTTTTTTTTTTTTTTTTTTTTTTTTTTTTTTTTTTTTTTTTTATTTATGTGAATATTAATCGATCCAAAAAAAAGACAAGAAAGGATTTCAATTAATATCCTATGTCTCTATATTATAGCTGTAGAATTTATAACTGTCTTTGTTCGTGAATATGAGATATAAATCTTTTAAAATTATGTCATTTTTGTTTCATGATATTATATATGTATATACAAAACATTTATAAAAATTAGACTATTTTATATAAAAAAGTCGGAGGAACAAAAGGCCCTGCGACTAAGAAAAACAGGATCTATGCCCGTCGACTAAGAAACAGGATCTTGTAGATAAAAAAATTAATAATAAATTTTTAGCTTATTATTTTATTAACAAAAAAAAAAAAAATTTTTACTAATAATTAATTTAATATTCATAATAAAGAATTAAGATATAATTTACTATATATATTAAGTCTAAAGCATAATTATATATATAACATGTTTTTTTTTTTTTTTTTTTTTTTTTTTTTTTTTTTTTTTTTATTATAAATTATAATTAGATAGTAGTATAAAAAATTTATATTAATAGTTAAAAATTAAACTCAAAACTAATTTTTTTAAATAGTGAATCTTGATTCTAATTATTAATTATAACATCATATTTCATAAATATATGTAATAAATATTTAAAGAAGAGAAGTAAAAATATCATTACAAAGATAAACAGTTTATATATTAGAAATAAATAAAAAAAAAAAAAAAAAAAAAAAAAAAAAAAAAAAAAATAATGATATTTAATATTGATAATGTTTAATTATAATTAATTATAAATTTAACGTAGTCTCTCATAATTATGAATTTATTTAAATTCATATTATCTTTATTAAATTTTGACATAATAAAAAAAATAAAAGTAGAAAAAAGATAAAAGAATGAAAGAGTAAAAAAAAAATAAAGAAAAAGAAGAAAAGAGGAATTTTTTAAATTTAGAGAAAAAATAATTTAATTTTTTTTTTTTGTTTTGTATCATGATAACATTTGATTGTCAAATTAAATATAATAATATAAAATAATAAAATATAAGCTTATATATAAAATGAAAATAGAGAGAATAAAGAAAGTAGAGAAGCATTAAGAATCATAAGAAATAGAAGAAATAAATTATTAATTTTGAAGAAAATATTTATTCAATTCTTAATAAAAAGATTATTAACACATTTTATGGTAAGATTATTAATATAATAATATAGTTATATTTTAATTTTTAATTTTATGCAATAAAAAAATATTTTTTTTTTTTTTTTTTATTATTAAATTTGTAAATCAGTGATGATTATAAAAAAAAGATATTTTTAGAATAAGTAAAAAATGGAGAGATATAGAAAGGAGAGAAGAAGAGAGAAAAAAAAAAAAAAAAAAAAAAAATTAATCTTCAATTTAATAGAAAGAGTAAAATGACAACATTTTAATTGTTAAAATTATTAATGTATAACGGATAATAGACGAGAATCGCGCAGCTTATAAGTTGTAACCAGTAAAGCAGAGAGGAGCTTCGCTGTCGAGTTAGACATTAAAAATGTCTTTTCTTTAAAGATGTATATTTTAAAAAAAAAAAAAAAAAAAAAAAAAAATTTAATTTATTAATTATAGAGGCGTTAAGATCGAGATTTAGTATAGCAACAATAATAAATCTAAATTTATCCCATTTAATATTGTTATACCTGATTTGATCCGATCAAATTAAATAATCTAAATAAAAAAAAAAAAAAAAATCATGTTTTTAAATTTTTTATTAAAAAGAGAAAATAAAAAAAACTTGATTTTATTTAAAAAAAAATAAAAAAAAAATATTTTGAGACATAATAATGAAAATTGGTTAAAAAAATTGAGTTAATAAGGCTAATTCTTAATAATAACAAAATAATTGTTCATTTATAAGTTCAGTAATAAACTATTGGCATATAAAGTCTTTAAAAAACTGTTTAGCGTTTTAGAGCTATCTCCAACAAGGGATATGCAAGTAAGAACAATATTTCTTCCTCACATAAATCAAATGCAGAATGCATTATCATTTCACTCCGTTATCAATAAATAAGTTTTGTATAACCTAAATTTTAGCCTCACATAACATAATTCACTCCCCTTCCTCCTTCCTTGACCTTAATATAACCCAAAAGAAATTTAAAAAAAAAAAAAAAGAATCATGAATGGTCCGAGTCATTTATCTTCAGCATTGCTGAATCACTACTCATAGGGAAGCTCGTTTCTCAGGCTTATGAACATGCTTCTCAAGCTCCAACCCAGTTGCTTTCCGTTGTAGGATAATTTATCGGCATATCAAAGAAATCAAAGGTAAGCTAGACAAGGTTGCCTGATAGGAATAAGTTTGCCTTTAGATCAATTCACGTTGAAGACGGTTTGCATAAGAGCAGAATGAATAAAGATCAATATCATTGACCTCTTGTTAAAGAAAAGCAATGAGGTTGATGGTAAAAGTGTCTCTGTTGTCTCCATTGTGGGGTTGATAAGACCATCATAGAGCTGGTTTTTCCATTAAAATATGTTGTGTTCTCTATGAGTTTGACCTTAAGCAACTCATAATTAAAATCTTGAGATCTACTCCAACCTCAACTAACCTAGGCAAATTAGAAGACTTAAATGTCCAGCAGCTACAGAAACATCTCAGAGATGCACTTACCGATAAAAAATCTTACTCCTCCTATGACGATATGTATGGAATAAAGTTGTCAATGGAAAGTGGAGGAACTTGTTCAATTTGTGCTGAAGAGTCAGTTCTGGACTACACGTATCTCTCTTTCTATCTGTGTCGAGCAATGGTCCTTCTAATTTATTGTCTTATATATGCGCGCAGATCTGCGTAGCAGGAGATGAAAAAAATCACCACAATTGGTGAAATTGGAGAAACATTGTCAAAAATTAGTGTGCTTCCATTGCACCACAGAGAAATAGTCTACTCTTAAAAGTGGTGTTCAAAGACAAGGAGATTGGAATTTTGAACAAAAAGAAAGGATGTCTTGCCTGCACGTAAAATTCAGAATGATCAGTTACCTCTGGCACTTAAAGGGTTTTGCTATTCTCCCTTTACCCAAAGGACTATAACTTCAATAGTTCTTTAGGATCTTTGCCTTGGGAGGCACTTGGTCTTCTTCCACTACCAGAAAAAGGTAAACCAGTAGATGATCTAGTCAGAGAATGTGTATATGAGTTACAATCAATATTTTCTTGATGACTTTGTGACTATGTGGTTATATATTCAAATTGCCGATTTAGGCATGATCTTTATTATTTGATTTTGAAGCTTTTGAAAAAAAAAAAGTTTTATTCCAATGATGTGTTGTTCACCGCAAGCGCACACTCTGTCTATTTATTTCAATATAAATACATAATTTTATAAATATGTTTCCAAATTATTGGTAGATATCATATTTAAACAAAAGAGCAATACTGGACAGCAACTTTTCTGAATTGTTACCATCAATTAAACCATTCAATGATGATTAATGAGTGTGAATGGTATGAGATTTCATCCAATGCCTCACCTTTCTCTGCTGGTTATATGCTGCCAAAATTTAATAGAAATTGCTGACCCCCTAGACTTTCCCTTAAAATATTTGTTAGAATGACAAAATCTATTCCGTAATTTTTTGACCAATAAAATGACAACCTTTTAAATTTTTTCCTAGTCAAGATGCATTTTCTATCTTAAAGTTTCTCTGAGTATGACTTTAATCAATGACGTATTAGATCCACCCCATATTATTGAAGTCAAAACAATTGATATTATATAATATATATAATATATATAATATATATAGCTATTTTGAGTTTACTACCCAAGTGCTACATTTTAACATAAAAAAGACAGAGTACCTTTTATTATGTTGGACATATTCATTATGGGAATTTATTGTTTCAGATGATGATGGGAAGAAGGAAGATGATCTTGGACCTTGGTTGCAATCAAAACTCAAAAAGAATTGATGCTATGATGAATACTGTTTCGAGGGTTATCTGAACCGTTGAGTCGGGTCTGAACATGAGGTCCAGGTCCTTTTGAGTGGCAGTGATCGACTTATCGATGTTGAGGTGTTGCCTATCCGAGTTCCTCGTGAGGAGATTGAGGGTGGTACCTGTAAGAGACTCCGATGCTTAAGTTAATAAAGAATTTAGGCAGGTTTTTAGTAGATTAGAACGTGAGTTATACTTAAGAACTGCCAGTGTATTTATAGTAGAGTTCGATGATCTTCCTGGAGGCGATAATCTTATCTTATCTTATATCTTTGGGAGTTTGTTGAGATCTTATCTTTCTCACTCATTGTTTTCTAGAAGCATTGGCTTCACCGTGTCGGTTTAGTAGTATCCGACCTCTTGGGAGAGGTCGAGTAGAGGGTAGAGGCCCCTCTTAGGCCGGCCCTTTGTTCTTTGTCGGTCCCGGCCTCGTTCTCGAGTCAAGGTATGAACAATACCATGTTGATTAGTATTAAATTTTTGTGTTATTTTCATTTGTTATCTTATTTTTCTCTTCTAGAAAGAAAATTTGTTATGTTTATCTTTTTCTAAGTTAGTTATGCTTATATTTCTCTTATAGAATCATCTAGAGATTCTGATTATTTTATCTTATTTCAAAAATCAAAATCAATTTAGTAATTAGTATTTTTTTTGTGACTGAAATAAACTAAACAAAGAAAAACAAAACAAAGGAACTGCTTAAATAGAGGGACAGTCCCGTTTAAGACTACTCTTAAATTCCTGCCAATGAGAATGAAGCTCCACATGAGAAAGTTGTAACTTCATCGCCATCTTTGTCATAGTATCTGCTCCTGTATTTACATTTATCATAATCAAACGAAAGTCAACACGCCAATTCCAATGCATGATATCTCTTATTTTGAGCACCAATGGATCAATAAACCCAAAACCATCTTGAGTAACAAGATTAAATGCTTTCACACAATCCATCTCACAAATAACATCTCGTTGACCCACATCCTAAGCTAAGAGATATCCTCTCCAAATAGCAAACAATTCTCCTTGAAGAATACTATTACTTTCAATCATTCCCAAACACTCCCTTTACCAACTCCCATTAGAATCTCTAATAACACAAGTAAAACCAACACTATTATCCGAACCAAAAATAACTAGCATCACAATTAATCTTAAAAGTACCAATAAATGGGAGATTCCAAAAAGCATTTAGAGTAGAGGGAAGGGACATACATTGTAATTAAAAAATATTCCTAAATTTCTTTTCTGAAGTTAATGACAGACAAATCACTTTTTCCGGAGGCCAAGTTTCATGAGGATTAAAGATGTTATTATTCCTTGTTCATCATATCCACCAAAGTCCCGAAAAGAACTTGAACGGATGCTCTCTACTATGATACAAGAACCAATTTTTCAATTTCAAATGATGACAATAAATATTCAACCTATATCAAACAAGTTGAGCTTTTGGATAATCTCAAATATAATGTAAAACCAATTCCTGACTAGTAATTAGTATAAATAAATAGCATTATTCTCTTATAAAAAAAATAACACAATATAAAATTTTTTTCATTTTTTCTCGTTCTTTCATAATTTTATTAATTAGTTTCACCAAAATAAAAACAAGTGTGCAGCAATTATAACATAGAATAACAACAATCATGCACAGCAGAGGGAAAATAAATGAATAATATATGTAATTGGGCTTGAAAAAAAAAAAAATAATATATTTATAATATATATATATAATATATATATCTATCTTATTATGGCAATTATAAAACGTAAAATAGGTATTTATGTACACTACCACTACCAGTAAGATTCTTCCCATAACTTTTTTAATGATTGTTTCATCCTCATATAACTTGAGCCATATTTTTTAGTATATTCCTAATTTCCCACTTTACCAAGGCACTTCATAAAAAATAGTGTTAAAGATTTTATTTTTTTTAAAAATTTTAGGAATTGGGCTTCAATTATATTTAGTCCAGCAATATTCTCTACATGTATAATTAACTAAGCAATCTGACCAAAAACAAATAATAATTTAAGGCATAAAAATGTTTTGTTTAGTCATGTGATTTAAGCAGGAATACTATGGAGTATAGGATCGGATTATCCTTTGAAGAGTTGTCACTAATCACTATCACTTTAAAGTAAGATTGGAAGGGAGCCGAGTTGAGTCGAGTTAGACCAAGTTCAACTCGATTTACATAAATTGAGCTTGGCTCACGATTCAATTCATTAATAATCGAACTTATTTTTTAAGCTAAGTTCGCAAAGTTCACGAGCTGACTCGAACTTACGAACTGACTCAAAATAAAAACATTATTTATAATTTTATATTAATAAATTATAACTTGTATATTTAAAAAATATTAAAAAAGATCAATTTTATATATTTTATTATCTATCAATAAATTTAATAAATTTTTATTTATGTTTACATCAAATTATATATAAAAAATAATATATAAAATTTTTAAATATTAACATCAATATAATTATATTATATATATATATAATTAAGAATACATAAATAAAATATATAATGTATATATAATAAATCGGGCCAGTTTACGAGTTAATGAGTTAAGCTTATCTAACTAGAATTCGACTCATTTAATTTATGAGTTCAATTTCAATCTCAAGTTTTAGCTCACCAACTCATGAATTTTGTTATCGAGTTTTTATGAGTCGAGTTTAAACTGGCTCATGAACTGATTTAACTCACTTCTGACCTTACTTTAAAGTATGATAACTTTAGTAAAGACAATATAATATATAGATATATATATATATATATATATATATATTATTATAATTATAATATATATCACCAAAGAAAAATATTAAACAATTTTATTAAATAACTAACATTCAATCAATTCAATTACTAATTAACTTGTCATCATGGTAATTTTGATTTTTAAATTATCATTAATTAATAATTATTGAAATTTTATTTAAAAAATAAAATTATTAATTATTAATTATAATTATTTAAAATGAATTAGTTAAAAATTATTTAACTATATTTATTGAAAAATGAGAACCCGGCCGATGATTGTTGAAAAAGTGAAACCAATATTTATTGAAAAATGAAAACCCGGGAGTTGATTGTTGAAAAAGTGAAGGATTGACGTGTTGATTTTGTCTTTAACAATAAAGATTATTCAAGGGAAGGACCTTAAACTTGTTGGGTTGGTTTAATACCAGAAAAATTTTAGATAAAAATTAAGTAAGAGAATATAAAATAAAAAAATATTACATCTAATTTAAAATTTTAAAATATTAAGTTAATAATTTTTTTATTTTATCAATTTTTTATTTTTTTGATATTAAACTAATTTTATGTATTTCTCACATTGATAACATTAACAAAATTAAATCAGTAGCAAGCAAATAGCTATGGAAATATAATTTCAATGCAAAATTAATGTTTTGAATTCTCTAATTGATAGTTTAAAATTTCAATGCAAAATTAATGTATAGAAAAACAAAAGTGACGTTGATAATCATTGTATTGAAAAATGAATTCTTTTCATTTTTTTAATATTTGAGAGAATAAAATGTGATATTTTATCTTTAATTTTATAAGTAAGATTAAAAATAAATAAAAAAAATAATAAAAAATGAGATTAAACACTGAATACCATTCAATTTTTTTCTACCGAAGAAGATTCACTCCCACTGTATTGACAATGTTAATTAAATGGCATGGCTTTGGCGGTTCAGTCGTCACAGGGGTCGTCTATACTACATGAATGAGAGTAATAATAATCTTGGTTGATTAAGTCATGAATCAACACGCGGTTCCTTTTCACATTACATCTCTACTATATATATTTCCATACTATAAGTATGAGCGAAGATGAGACATAGGATTATATATTCACCATCATCACCAAGTACAAGTATGTATGCAACAAAAAAGATGGCTTTCAACAATGCTAGAGTCATCCTTCTAGTCCTCCTCGTTGTCTATGGTATTCATCATACTCTCTAAGTCTAATATGTGATCTACTATGAGGAAATTAAACCTACGCTATGGGATCATGTTTATAGTTCATTTGAGTCGGTTTTTTTAATTTTTCTCTTTATTCGTTCATACTTTTTCTTTTTGCTAAATATATTATTACATTACTTCTCTTAAACTTTGTTCTTATTACATATGGCGCACAGTCTCTTCTAATTCACCTTTTTGTGAGATGAAATACCAAAAAGAACCCTTCGCCAGTTTTCCTTCCAATTTAAATTGGTTATGAAACTACTTTTTAAAAAAAAATTAAGTTAACAAAAAAATACATAAATAATTATATTGTTAATACATTTGTGAAAAGAAGAGCTTTTATTTATTTATTTGATTTTTTGTATAACTTTTATTTATTAGTTTTATACTAAAATTATTTTTTGAGGTCAACAATAATTAAATTTTAGATTTTTAAGTCATAAAAAATTTAATATTATGTCATTATATTATTCTTCTAAAAAACTTAAAAAAATACAATAATAATTATATTTCTAACAAAATCAAATCATATTTAGAGAGAGAGAGAATGGAGATGGTTGTATCCACAGGTAAGGGTGAAAAAGGAAAGGTAGTTTTAGGAAAACAAATAATTAGAGGCATCATTGTAGTTTGGTAAACAAGATAGATATCAAGTGTAATAATCAAAGCAAAGGTCATGAAATATTAGTGTAATTTAGCCAAACTCTAATTGGATTGTTTGGCATATGGTGATGCAGGGGCAAGTTTTTTGGGAGGCGAAATGAAAGGTGTGGATGCTAAAATCTGCCCTCAAATATGTTACGGGGCATCATACATGACATGCCCCTCTTCAGGTGATAGGCGCCTCTCTCCAAAATGTAACTGCTGCGTTGCATCCACTGGCTGTACCCTTTACAACGGTGATGGAACCACCATTTGCACTGCTCCCTAGCTACCTAGATAGTAATAATGTATTACACTCATCACAGTTCAATAGGTGTAATTGTAATTCCATATGATATTATGAATGCGTATGCAACAAACTAAGACTTCATTGTCTCCCTTAAACTAAATAAATAAATTCATCACTCTACAACTTTTCTTTCCTTTTTTCTAGTTTGATAATGCAAATTCGTCATCTAACGATAATTGTCACATAAAATAACAGGGCTGTGAGAGTTAGACTAAATCGATCGGTTTGACCTCTTTGGAATTGTAACTTTAAAATTAAAAACCTCTCTTTTCTAGAATACAAAATAATTCATAATATTTTTTTTTAGTTTTTGTAATTCTTCATGATATTATATTATTAGTATCCTAACAAAGGATGTGTTGAAGGATTACTATGTGTTCATAACACGCAGCGGAAGAAAAGAAAGTAATCCTAAAGATCTATTTTGTGTTTAAACTTTATTCCAATAAACAATATATATTTTAGATCAGATTTAAATACCTGTGTACGCTAGTAAAAATCTTTTTCTCTTTCGATGGTACGAAGGCACTATGCGTATCCACACCGAGACCAATCTTTGCTGTCAACTCCTTGACCAATGAATATCTGATCTAAATTGAGAAACTTCTTGCAACTATTTGCACGCCATAAAATTCTTCTCCAAGAATTAGGCTCACATACGTTTATGTTTGTAGAGGTAAAAAAATAAAACTCTTGTTATTCTCTTCTCTCTCACATTCCTCTACTCTTGGCATACATATATATAATATGAGATTTGTTACTGATTTTAAATTTGATTCTCAATTCAAATTTAAATCATATCTTGTTATTTTAAACTTGAATCTTTCAAATTTATGAATCATATCATAACTCAATTTGAAACAGAATCAGTTATGATCTCATTCAAATTTAGAAATAGAATAACTAATTATTCTCAAATCTCATTTAATATTCTCAATTATCATACTATTATTATATTCTTGGTGCTAGCAAAGAATATAATAATATTCCATTTTGAATTAATATAATTATTTATTTGATTAAATCAAAATAATAATTAAATAATTCTATAGCAAATATTAGAACACTCGTTAGTGTGTGACCCCATAGGTTCAATACTAAGCGGGTAGTAAATTAGTCATACTAAATTTACTAATCAAGGTTGGCGTCTAGCAACACTCGTCAATGACCCGATAGTATGAAGTAATATATTTTTACTAAGAACCTYAGAAGAACAAAGTATAATTCCTTCAATCTTTATACCTCTTGATTAACCCTTAGAGTATGGTTTAATTGTCAAAACTACTCTAACTTGTTACCATTATTATAATGAACTGTGAATGACTTAAAAAACTCATTTCTTCATTCATTCAATCTCCTTGGCCAAGGTTTTATTCATCTCAGTCATTATAATCATAGAGCTCAAACTCTTTAACGAGAGTTGATGGATTTCTTATTGACTAATCATTAATTCTACAAGTATTTAAATCATACACAATATCCATTCAACTAGCACCCTAGGGTATTAGGTGTCCGGAATCAAAGTATAATAAATACATTGTTAATTACTATGATAGTCGCAGGTCAAAGGAAACTCTATTACCATGTTCATCTTGAGAATATCCTATTGACAAATATGCGGTAATTATAACCATTAGGAATTCTCAGAGTGAGTCAGTTCAATGGTCATATCTCTATATGCACCATCTATATATATAATTTAATAAATGAGATCTATTAATCTTCATCCAATGAAGACCATCATATATATATTGATCTTTCCGGATTATTAATGTTCTTTTTAATAATCCTATGACCAAGAACAATTTAGATTAAATTATAAAAGATTTATCTCTCAATATTATGATCACTATCACAATGATAAATCTCTAAATTTAATCAAGGACATTATTATATTAACATTTTAATATAATAACGATAACAAATTATTTGACACGTGATTGATTAGATTGTGGTCATACTACTTATTCCCAACATGTGTTAGGAGTGAAAATAGGTCAGGTGGCTAGACTTTACTCTTAATAAGTCTGGCTTGTCATATAGTTATTTGTCTTGAGTCTACAACCTGTTAAACTATTTATAAAGTATTAGCCTTGACCTGTTATTACTTGAAGTCTGTTAAAAGGCTTTATAATTTTTTTTTACAAAAATAAAAATATTATTTAAAAAATTATTTTTTAAATAAAAATATTTATATATAATATATCATATTTAATATTTACAAAATTTTTTAATCTTTTAAAGTATTTAAAATATATAAAAATATTTATAATAAAATATAATAAATTTAAAATATCTCATAATTTTAATTTTGGTAATAATAAAAAATTTTTTATATATTAATTATGTTTTAACAGGTTCAGACAAACTGACAGGACATACAATAAGGCTAATTAGTGAATCTAAATTTGACTTATTAACATATTAAAAGAGCTGAGCTTGTACCTCTTTTATAACAGGCCAGATCGGGTTAAGCACAAACCAGGCTGCAAGCCTTGGCAAACCGTCTGGCCTTTTTCCATCCCTAAATATGTTTCACACTTAGTAAAAGGGCATATATTTTTTTAGAAATGCTATAGGTACAATTTTTTTAAATTACATTTATTTATAAAGATAGAATACTGATATAGAGACATAGAGATACAAAATTATGTTTAGTAAATGAGACATGAATAGAGATATTGTATATAGAGATACTGAATTAGTGTATTTTGTATCTATCCTGATAAGGACAGTGAGACACTAATGAAAAATATATTATTTTTTATTTTTTATTATTCTTGTTAATTTTTCATAATTATACCTTTTATTATTATATTTTTTTCTCAAATTATTTAAATGAAAAAATGAGAATAAATTAAACTTTTATAATTTGTTCTAATTTATCACCAAATAAAATATAAGAACACTACTTTTTATGTCTCTATCATTTGTGTCTTATTCTCATATCTTATTCTCAAAACCAAATGCAGTTTTATCAACTAAATCCAACCAAATTAAATAATAAAGTTTAGATGAGTTAATGAGTGAGAGTGATAAGAATAATTTTTGTTGATATTAGATCAATTTAATTAGCTTAATTGGCAAAAAAAATTGAATATATAATATTATTCTTTATTAAATGTATAAATATCATTATAAATAAATTATTATTTTTTATCATAGAAATTTAAGTGCTAATAATTTAATCACAAAAAATATAAACTAACTCGATAACTATAAATGAAATTAGATTAATTCGACAATACTAGCTAAATATGTAGTTTGTTTGATAATTTTATCAAATATTTTAGAATAATTTTGTTAAAGTAAACTAATTTTTTTATGGAAAAACTATGTCTTTTTATTCTCACTTAGAGATTTCGATTTCGAATCTCATTATATTTATAATTAAAAAAAAACTAATTTTTTATGGATACTGATCTTATATTTTTCATATTAAAATTGTTGCTTAAATTTTTTATAATTAAAAATAAAAATTTATTCTATTATTATTATTATTAGAAAAAGAAAAATATTATAAGATCATCAGAATATATTATTTTTTACTATCAGTTAGTTTTTAATATTTAAAAATATAAATTAAAAGTATGTTACTAAATTATTAGACTATAAAAATTAAATTGATGACGAAAAATAATAACTAAAAATAATAAATTCTAATAAATCTTATTATTATTATTATTATTATTATTATTATTATTATTATTATTATTA
>QBTX01002254.1:0-22943 GCA_003063285.2 Arachis monticola
TTGTCTTTGATGAGCAAGGAAAATATTTGGTTGCTTAGCCACACATAATCAATGAGGTTTGAGCTTGCTATGTAGGTTTTCATGAGTTTCGTAAAAAGGAGCCTACCAGCCTGAATGCATCAAGGTGCATTCTTGCAGCCTTATAGTAGTGAAGCTTCCGCTCATAGAAGTTCTGCAGCTTGTCCCACTCAATGAACATCTCTGCCTCGTGGACATCTTCTCATCAGTGCCTTATATCTTTCCCATGCTTGCATATAAATTTTAAGCTCCATTTGATGTGAATTGTCTGCACCTTAGTCTTCAATCTTAGGATCCTTTGAGGGGATAAAATTTTGGCAAAGGAAAACCTTGCTGGCACCAAGTCATCCCGAGTGTTGATGCTCTCTTTTGAAAGGTCTCTAGCCATTGATTAGCTTTGGTTCTCTAGAGAGAAAAAATGAAAAGCAAAACAACTTGTAGCTATGTCAGGAGGTACACCATTGGTTTTCACATGTATCACAAATCCTCAAAAGAAGGTTGATTAAAGTGCTTGATTTGGGCCCCGTCCTTTACCAATAGCCCTTCCCCAAGAACAGTTTTTTGAACAAAATGTGCATGCAAGCTTGTGCGCTTAGGTTCAAAATTGGTTTTGCTATAAGACATTAGGAGCTAAGAGAATGCTGCTTCCACATTGTCTAGCATTTGCAAATTTGTGTATGAAGCCAGGAACTCCTTGTTGTGGTTTATTGTTGGCCCCTCCTCCTGGTTGATTGAGAATTGATGGATCTCCTTCCATTTCTTGGACTTCCTCCTCAGATTCTTCCCTCTCCAATAATGTTTTTCCCTCCTTCAGCTCTTCTTATTCTTCGAAGCGTTCTTTGGTCAATTTCAGAGAGGACAGGGGAAGATCTTCCTGGACCTGACATACAAAACGCTACACTAACTAAGTGAAAACACACAGATCCAGAAAACCAATTGAAACTTCCAATCTATAGCTATGAATGAAGTTTTAGTTATGTTTAGCAAAATTCAAACAGTTAGTGTATTAGGTCAAAATTAAAACAACTAGAAAGTAAAAAAAAAAAATTGCTGTGTCTAGATCTTCACTTCACTTAATCATTGTCAAATCTATTTCAATTTCTCCCTGTGCAACGCCGCCAAAACTGATGTGTGGAATTAACTGATCCAACACAGAAAAACTCAGCCGGGCCATAGTGTACCGTGGGTCGCATCAAGTATTAAAAACTCACGGAGTGAGGTCTGCCATCCCACAGGGATTGAAGGATGAGCAATTTTAGTTAGCTGGTTATTTAGTCAGCGATCAAGTAATTGGTGCAGTGAGTTTATCTTAACAGCAAACTAAAATTACTTGAGAAATGTAAAGGAAGAGGCGACGGAATTGCAGTAAATTACAAGCGCGGCGGCAAAGTAAGAAGTTGAATCTTAAAAGAACTAGGAAATTAATATGACTGAAAACTTAAAGTGCAAGAAATGTAAATTGCAGTAGCTTAACTTTAAAGTTTGCAAGAAATATAAATTCGCTGAATGAAAAGGGATTAAGGATAGCGCGAATTCAAATTTCAGGCAGGAGGAAAGTACATGTGTGCAGCAATTACATAAAGCAAAAGAGAAGACTTGAAAGATAACTAAAAGTCAAAAAAAGAATGAAATTAAAGAAAGATGCGCAGCAGGCTTCACAAAGAACACAAAAGGACAATGGGATCTTCAGGACTTCTAGAGACTAGATAGCAAGTCTAGATCTCAAATTGCCTCCAGCATCCAAGTCACAAGCAATTAACCAAGAATGAAGGAAGAAGCCAGTTAAGCGGAAATTGAATTAACTCAATTGTGAGAAATAGTTAATTTACAGCAGATGAATGGAGATGAGACGAATTTCCTCAATTCTTCACACCCATAACTCAAACAAGCAATAAGTAAATTGGCCAAGATAAGCAACAAGGAGAGAGATGATCCAATTCTCCTCCCCAATTCTCTGAAATATCAGTGAAGTCTCTAAGAAGAAAGTTTAAAAGTCCAAAATGAAAGTACAGTAAAAGGTTCTAATAGGAAAATTCCAAGTCAAAGTAAGGAAAAGGTACCATACATTCAAACTAGCTTTTCCTATTTATACACTATCTATTCTTGGATTTTCGAATTTTAAAGAAAAAAAAAAATTGTAAGAAAATTAAATTGCATTTTATTCTATTTTTGCGCCCTATGAAAGATTGTTTCCAGGCTCATATAGCATGCAAGGAGTGCTTGCCCTAGCCCTTGTGTGAGGCATGGGCATGGATTTTGGCGCGTGCGGCTAGGGTGCTGGGCGTGCGTGCGCAGCTTGGTGCTGCAGGATGCCTTGCCCTTGCCCTCGCGTCAGGATGAGGATGCAGCAAAGTTTGGCGCTGCCAGATTGCGTGGCCCTTAGGCGCCTTGTCTCGTGCGTGCCGAATGATGTGTTTTTGGTGCGCCCAGATTGGTGCGATTGCCGTGCCACAACAATTCCTGCCTCTGACCCTCGCGCTTGAGCGGCAGTCACGGCCAGGTTTCCAAAACTGACAGTCACGCTTCGAGACATGGCAGAAACACACGCTACTCATTTTCCTTGGCTTTCTTAGCACCAAAGTAAGGCCTAGTTCCTTGCTTCCTCATTATCCCGTGTTCAACTCTTGTCGCAAGCATGCGTAATGGCATTATTCCTTTGATTTATTTGTCCCATGCAGTGCCCGGATTTACTTGCCCTTGAGGCAGCGGCAGGCAATGTTTTTGCATCTCTTTGTTTCAAGGCAACAGATTGTGCCTCTGCCCTTGTTGTGCAGTGCAAGTTATGCCTTCAAAGCTTTGTTTCCCTTTATGTGCCCCTCTCCTGGAGGGCAGTGTTCCCTTGTGGAGGGTAATGCTTGCTTCCTCCATTTATGCGCCACGCCTTTTTCTCCTTGAACCACGCTTCCTTAAGCCACGCTTCCTTCTTTTACTTCTTTCTTCACCTTATCAATTAAACCAAAACAATACCACTCCAAGTATCACTAAATTCACTAAGGCTTATAAATCATAAAATATCAATTAAATTTAGCTTAAAACTCATGAGTTAACATCAATTTCCATGGTGGTTGCTTGATATAAAGAAGTTATGCATTTTTCACTTCCAAATCACTTACTTAGGCAGCAAGAAAAGCTGCATAAAAGACTAAAAAAACAAGTGCAAATAGCTTGCAAAATGGGCTAGTATGATGACTTGTTCATCTCCTAAGCAACTTTGTTTCAAGCTTATTACCACTGCATTACAAAGCCACAGGACACATAAACTGGCGTGAACCTTTTCAGATTTGGACTAGTTCAGCCTTGCTAAAGTCTCCAGTTAGACGCTGATCCAGAGCTCTTTAAGTAACTCTATTTTGCTTTAGATCATCGACTTTAACCACTCAGTCTCAAGCTTTTCACTTGACACCTGCATTGCCACAAAGCACATGGTTAGGGCACAGCTTGATTCACCGCTCTAGGCCAATTAGATTTTTTTGATTTTCCTTTAGGCCCTCCTATCCGATTAATACTCAAAGCCGTTGATCCTTTTTACCTTGCTTTTATGTTTACAAAGGGCTATTCGTGCCTTCTCTCCTGACTGTGCTCTTTTTTCTTTTTCTTTTCTTTTTTTATTTTTTCGCCAATTTTTTTTTTTCACAAGCATTTTTTTTTTTTCGCTTCTTGCTTTTTTTTCATTTTTTTTGAATAATTTTGAATATAAAAAATCAATCATAAAACATTTCTCTTTTTTTCATCATTCTTTCAAGAGCCATAATTTTAACATTCATAAACTTCACATAAAAAAATATGCACTTGTTCAAGCATTCATCAGAAAAATCAGAAAGTATTGTCACCACTATCAAAATAATTAACTAATTTCTTTTAGAATGGATTCAGAATCATGGTTCATTGCTTGTTCTCTTGTTAGTTTAGAACATTTTTTCATTTTAAGCAAAGTTGCAAGGATTCATATGACATTCATAGCTTTAGGACATAGACACTTAGACACTAAATGATCATGTAATAAAGACACAAAACATAGAAAAACATGAAAGGCTCAAACCGAAAATAGAAAAAAATAAATAGACAGGAGATTAAGGAAACGAGCTTCCACCTTAGTGGAGTTTGTGTGCCGTCTCTCTTCCTCTGAAGAAACCAATGGTGCTCTTGAGCTAGAAGCACTGATACTACACGCGATACGGACACGACACGACACGGATACGCCGACACGTTCTTTTATAAAAAAAAATTGCCAAAAAAAAAAAAAAAAAAAAAAAAAGTGAATTAAAATTTAAATAATATATTAAATGAATATAATATCATATTGTTTAATATAGAAAAAATTATAAAAAAAAAAAAAAAAATGTCTAAAAATAGCACATTATATAAAAAAAAATAAAATTTTAAATCATACTGTCTTAGCCATCTTGCCTAACAGAAAAATGTATCTAATTTTCTCCTCTCCAAGTCCATCATCCGCAAATACCACAGCTTCTATGTTTTGGTTCATCTTAAAGATAAATACGAAACCTCACTCAGATCTGGATTGTTGTCATCAACTCTGTCTCTATAATTATTTATTTTAAATTAAGTTTGATTTGTTTATTTTAAAATATTTCTAAATTAAAAAAAACGGCGTTAATTGGGCCATAAAACCACAAAATCGGGCCGAACTCGTTCGAATTCGTGACAGCTTCACCAAAATTCTGCACCGCAAGAAGATATACGACCACGATACGCTCGTTTGAAAGTATCCCATCGGAGTCACAAATTGTCCGTGATGTCGGCATTCAGTGTTCGACACGGAGAATACGGCCTGGCATCCAATAGGAGAATCTGTGCCTTCATAGCTCTTTGAGCTCCTCTATGTCTCTTCCTTGCCTTGTTGCTCCTCCATCAATAGCTCTATTGATCTTCTCTAATCTCATGGAAATGATGGAGTGCTCTATGGTGCTCCCACCCTTAGTTGGTCTATGTGTAACTCAAGCCTTTCCAAGAAGGTGTTGAGTTACTCCCAATAGTTGTTGGAGGAAAAATGCTTCCCTTGAGCATCTCATGGATTTCTTGATAGGGATTCCTCATGCTCTTGTGAGGTCATGAGTGGGTCTCTTGTGCCTCATCCTCTTTTAGTGATGGCTTTGTCCTCTCAATGAGGATGTCTCCCTCTCTATGACAATCCCAGCCGAATTGCATAGGTGACAAATGAGATGAGGGAAGGCTAATCTTGCCAAAGTGAGAGGACTTGTCAGCCACCTTGTAGAGTTCTAGAGGTAAGATCTCATGAACTTTCACTTTCTCTCCAAACATGATACTATGGATCATGATGGCCCATCCACAGTTACTCATATCGGTTGCTAGTAGGAATGATAGAGCTTGATGAACTCCAACCATCCTCTAGCCACAGGCTTAAGGGTCGGTCTTCTCAATTGAACCGGCTGCCTCTTGAGTCTATTTTCCATTGAAGCTCCTTCCATACATATGTCCATGAGGACTTTGGTCCAACCTTTATCAAAGTTGACCCTTCTAGTATTAGGGGCGTGGTTTCTTGCATCATTGGCAACTTGAACGCCAACCTTACATTTTTCGACTCGAAATCTAAGTATTTTTCCCGAACCATTGTAAGCCAATTCTTGGATTCGGGTTCATACTTTGATCATGGTTCCTAGTTATCCATGCATTTGCATAGAACTCTTGAACCATTAAGATTCTGACTTGTTGAATGGGTTGGTGATGCAGAACCCCAACCTCTTCTTCGGAATCTCATGTCGGATCTCCGGATACTCATTCTTTTTTGAGCATAAAGGGACCTCAGCGATCACCTTCTTCTTTGCGCCACAACTTCCTAGAAGTGGTCTTGATGGACCTTTGAGATGAATCTCTCCATCTCCATGACTTCGGAGGTGGAAGCTTTTTGCCTTCTCTTTCCTCTTTCTAGAGGTTTTTCCCGCCTTAGGTACCATTAAAAATGGTATAGAAAAAACAAAAAGCAAACTACTCATTTACCACACAAAACTTAAAAGTTTGCCTGCTCATCCGAGACCAAAGAAGAAAGATCATCAAGAAGGGGGAGAGAAGAGAAAATTCGCGAGGAGATGGAAGGGATGAGACAGTCGCAATATCAGCAAGGGGTACACATAAGGATGTTTGTGAGGTGTGAATTGAAGGAAGAGAAAGAGGGTTTATATAGAGGTGCGGGAGATGCGTAGTCGTGTCATTATGGGTTGGTTTGGGAGGAAAAGGATTAGAATTGGCAGGATGGTGGTAGCCTGCCATGTTTACTGGACGAGAGCAATGAGAATATGGAATATGTGATTGCGTGAAGTAGATATATATAGGAAAAACCTGTGCGCCAATCTAGCATCGGGCTAGCTTTACTGCGAGGTCTGCAATTGCGTTAACACGGGTATTTGGGAAGAGTGTTATGAAATAGGTGTTGCTGAGCAGAGCAAGAGTATTATATATGGGACGCGGATCCATGTTTGTGCTAATCCACAGAGATCTGCAGCGGAGTCAAGGATTTACTTCCCTGCACCAATTTAGGCGTGCAAAATTCCCCCGAGAGATGTTAAATTCTGGTGATTTAAAGCGCGCAGGTTGGCTTCCATCTGCATTAATCAAGTTTCTTCCCTTCCTTGGCGTTTAATCGCCAGTCCCCCCCTTTATCTGGCTGTTAACGCCAAGGCTGGTTTGCTCTCCCCCTGTAGCTTTATGCGTCTCCCACGCCCAGAATGTGCCATAGACTGTTGGTTAACGCGCATATCTGCTACTTCTTACTGCCGCGTTTAAACGCCTAGTAGCTCATCCTCTAGGTGTGATGCTGTTTTATATGCTTATCTGTTATTTTCCTTTTCATATTCTTGCAGTTATTGTGACTTCAGCTATCTGTGCACTATCATCAACCTAAAGCAAAACAGAAAAATAATTATAGATAAAATAAAAAATTGGGTTTTTTTTTTTTTTTTTCATTGTTCTTTTAATGTCAATAGCGTTAGACAGTGAGCTCTCTGGAGCTTCACAGATATTTACAGAGTGCGAATCGGTTAGCGCTGAAACCTACTACCCAAATACCCACCTTAGCAGTTTGCTCTCTCGCGCATCCCTCCTCCCAACATCAAACTCTAGAGATATGAATGTGTTGGGCTTTGTTATGAACTCTATATGGGAGAGAAGTTTCATGCACTTCCTCTCCATGTTACAGAGGGATATCATTAAGCCTTAAACACAAGGTAGCATCCCTATTGTAAGGCGCCCCAACTTTCTATCCACTATGTCATAGCACAGCTTACTTGTCCTTGGCTAAGGATAGGGTCGTCCAGGGGATATTGAATGGTCAATCCTGGATCCTATATACCAGTGTCCGTCGAGGACTTATTGGAACATCCTGGTAGGCGATGTAAAGGCCTGTTGACTTTTACAGCACGTCCTCCTACAAGCTACCCTACAGCATGTTTCATGGATTGTCTTGGCCAATCTCTAAGTAGAGATTCTTGCAGCTCTGTAACTCAAATACCCACCATTACAGAGATGCATGGAGGTTTATGCCTTATCCCCAGGTCACACAGAGGCTTCTCAAAAGTCACCTGAGTTCTATATAGGTAACAGTTGGAATTTAAGAATTTTCGGTGATATTCAGGGTTTCTTCCGACGAAACAATATATAGATGATATCAATCATCACAGTGATGCAAGTACATCCTCCTCCATGTCATAATATAATACAATAATAATAAGGAATAATCAAGACTCATTGATATTCTCCACGTGGATACTAGTAAACTGTCAGAATAACCATCCGCTCTCAGAAGAAGATACTCATCAAAGCTCAGGAATAAATCAAAAAGAACCCCATTTCAACTTCTTATATAAGCGGCAAAGAACGTAAGTGAATGAACTCCTATGCGCTCTCTCTAGATGAGTCTCAGTTTCCTTTGGTTCCTCAAAGGCATACTCCTTATTGGTCAGTGATGTCCCATGAGGTCTTTTAGGGATATCATCTGCGCCTTTTATTATCTTGCGATTACAGTTATGCGCTGTGCTCACTGTCGAAGTGTGTGTAGATGGTAAGCTGGAGAGTTCACGTAACTTCTAACTTCTCAGCTGACCACTTGTGGCTCCAGTGATTCCTGATACGTAGGCGGACGTTGCCCTCATCATCCACATGAAACTGAGAGTGGTCTTGGCTAGATCAGAGACTCACTGCGCTTTGCTTAATGCTATGAGGCTCCTGCTCAGATATGACATAGAAGAGATACAATGTGACCTTCGAGCAAGAGCATGGAAACGCTTGCTCCTTCACACCCCTCTATAATACACCCAATCTTATATATATAATATACACTTTATCGAGGACTTGCTTGATCCTTCCATGAGAGATTTGCGCATTATTCTTCCAATAATAGGATTATAGATGCTTCCATAGGGTTCTCCCAAATAATTCACCTACTCCATGGTGGATTGATCAAGATCATAAGCATCCACATCAGGATATATTCCTTGGGTACTGCCATCTGTAGTTTACATCCCAGTCAGATGCTGAAAGATCATATTGACTTGCTTATTTTGTTCTGAGCCAAAACATTATCGAGCACATTCAGAAGCAATCCACTTTCAAGACACATACACAATATACATACGTATAACTCGTCATATAAATATCAATGAATTATAAAAAAAAAAAAAAAAATGTATATATACCATGACATGTATTCTGTATCTTCATAAGTTCCTGTCAGCCCTTCGCAGCATCTCAGGTGAACCAGCCACTCAATACACCTATATTGAGCGGTCCAATGACATCTTGGATAACTCAGACCTATAGACCATCATAGATATACCATATGCAATGCTCCACTTCTCCGAAAAGCATCAAAATACACTCTCTGCATCAATGCTTGTATCTCCCAACGCTAACAAGAATTCACCTATCTCTCTCCTCACAGGTCCCGCTATATATTCTTCTCATCTTTTTAGATAAAGGTGGAAAGAATGTCTGGACCGAAACTGTGCACCTGGACCATAGCTACTCTATGAGCGCAGTCAGGGGCTTTTCTTATGCCGCTTCTCACGATCCAATCATTATCACTCTAACTACTTTGTCTTCTGTGAGCCGCCAAAGGGGAACGCCAGTAGCCACTGGGTAAGAACTCTCCGGGCAATCAACTCCATGTCTATAACAGTGTCACAGATTGCCGAATTCAGCCTAACAAACTGATAGGAATCTCCATATAGAAGTCACATATATATACATATACATAATTGCGATCAAACGTAAACAATATGCAGTGTTTCAAGCTCAAAACTTGTTTGCTCAATGGGAGGAACTAGAGCATATCTTCCTCCCATAGACTTCCGGGAGTGCGCATAAAAATACCAAGGGCGCACCCTCCCTTTGCCATTGCATTGTGGGTTCGGCTGCCAGTCCTTCTCTTTTTTTTCGAAATTTGAGTAGAGGTGATAGCCGGTATTTACAACCCATCACTCTCGGAAGAACTCTCACGTAATACCTTTACGTAAGTATTAGCGGCCCGCGAGTTCTGCTCCACCGAGGATTTGTGGATATACAAGTAACTAGCGTATTGATCAGGATTAGTTTAGCACAAGCCAGAATAGTGTTTGAGATTGCAATCTATAAAACACATTTAAACAATATTTAAAAAAAATATTAAATACATGGCAGTGCAATAGTGTGAGAAGTAAAATATGGTATGAAATAAGAGTTAAGGCTCAAGATGTACTACTATTTCCGCGCATAACTTTTTCCTACTAAACCTCAATTTTAAACACTGCTAGGATCTACTAAATCTACTAATGGCGCAAAACTATATGTGAGTAGACCCTAATTCCTTATACCTTCCTAGTCTCTCATAAAAATTTCATCAACAGCAATGTCCTTGATCAATATAAATATCAATTAATGAATGTCGCGTTGATAATTTTTCACAAAATTCCAGTTTATTTTTGTCACAGAATCCTTAATTACCCAAATATACAATGGCGTATTTATATGTCACATATCCAGTTAAATACAAACAATTAGAAATATTTCAGAGGATAATTATCAGTTTTCAAGCTATTGTTCAAGTGAAAAGCTTTTCCAAGTTTTACAAAACTCAAATAGAACGATAGTCGAGTCAATACTTCCGTTTCCACTCCAAATTCATTAAAAATAAAGAATGAAAAATTTTTTTTTTTTTTTAAAATATAATCCATTCACCATAAATTTAAAACAGAAAAATAATGTAAAATTCAAATCATAGAAATAGCACAGCAGCTTTTAAACCTTAACATATGGAGGAATTAGTTGCTTCATTAATTGAAGAGGGAAAATAAAGATGCTAAAATTGCGGTCATGGAATAGGGAATCCTCCCCGATAACCTCTACAAAGTCTGAAGGAAAGCTTCCTCCTTTTATAACTAATTTACCTAATAAAATTTAAAATCTAATATCTAAACTAAAAAATTAAAATAATATCCTTTTCCATTATTTAGATTTGAATTTAAATTTGCAATTAATTAAAGATCTTTCAGTTGATGGTGGGATCAGCTTGTTCTTAGTCCATTCATTGCAGCTTTTAATCTGTCGAATTTTCTAGGTGCTGATGAAAAACTATGTTTTAAAAACAGACCCAGGAAATTTGACCCCAGCACGTTTTCTATCAATCTGCAGCATCGTTCATGTCTGACGCGTCCGCTGTCATCCACGCGCGTTCGCCGTCATTTGTCAGATCTCCAGTCACGCCGTTTCTGCGTCAGCACCGCGATCGCTCATTTGCGATTATCCTCCATTCCGCGCCACGCCGTTGTACGTGAAGCCATGCGTCCCGCGCTCTGTATTCCGCATTGCTGTTTATCTCCTTGGTTTCTTCTCTTTCTCTGCAGAAAATTATTTTCAAATCCATCCGAAATGCCTTACCTAAAATAAAAAAATTGCCACAAACTGAACAATAGCATCCTATAGTGGCCCTAAAATATAATTAATCTTAATTAAAACTCAACCAAATTAGCATGCAAAAATTATCACTAGGGAAAAGCGATAGACAGAGCTCACGCATTCACAACACCAAACTTAAACTGTTGACTGTCCTCAAGCAACCAAACTAATATAAGCTATTACGGATGGTGAATTTGCCATGAGAATGAGAGTTTGACTAAGCTCATGTCTCTTCATATAGTGTGGTGGCTTTACAACTGCAATCTGAATAGTTTTGGCATTCTCACTTTATCCTTGAAGTTCAGAATGATAAGCAATCCAATAGGAAATTCATCGCAGTTCAGAGAGTGTTATTGATTCTCCTAGTTCAGCTATGTTGATTCTTGAACACAGCTTACTTTATGAGTCTGCCGCCTGTGACCCTTAACCATTTCTGCTTTCCAGTATTTACCACCGGATACGATAATGCCACAGACACTTTAATTGTGTGAACCTTTTAGATTGTGACTCAGAGCTTTGCTTAGAGTCCCCACTGTTAGAGGTGCCAGAGTTTTCTTAAGCACACTTTTTTTTTTGCTTTGGGACCCTAACCTTACAGCTCAGTCTCAAGCTTTTCCACTTGACACCTTCACTGCCACCAAGCAACTATGGTCTAGCGACAGTTTGATTTCAGCCGCTCATAGCCGCGAGGTTTTTATTCCTTTGGGCCTGCCTATCCATTAATGCCAAAGTCTTGGATCCTTTTACCCTTTGCCTTTTTTTTTTTTTTTTTTTTTTTTTTTTTTTTTTTTTTTTTTTCTTGCTTTTTCTTTTGCTCTTTTTTTAATGTTCTTTATTTATTATTTTTTTAATTATATATAACTCATATATAGCTATATAATATATATTATATATATAATTTTGGCAGCTTTGTGCTTTTTTACACTGCTTTTTCTTGCTTCAAGAATCAATTTTATGACTCATTATTAGGATTATCAATAACATTTCTCTTTTTCATCATTCTTTCAAGCAGCCAACAATTTAACTTCATAACTTCACTATCAAAAATATGCCACCGTTCAGTTCATGCATTTAGAATCACAGAAAAATACCACGCGAATTTTAAGTTAAAATAAGAACTATTCTTCAATATAAACCCACTTTTCTCATGCAATATATCACTCCTGTATTTTTGAATTTGAAATTTTTTTTTTTTTTGAAATTTTTTACCGACAATTTTTCCCTATCAGAATTAAACAATAGGGAGAGAACTAACAAAATCTAGTCTAGCGATTCTAACTAATAAAGAGGAGTTTCATAGACAACAACAAAGAAAAATAGCAGAAAGACTGAAACATAAACATAGATAAAGAGCGGGTAGCGGAATAATAAAAATGCGAAAGCCAACTCAAACCACTTTAGTTATCCTAGCAGTCGCTTTATTCTTCAAGCTGTGCTCCTCCGTGAGATGATTAGCCTCCTTTTTTGTGCCATAGGAATAAATAGAAAACTCTTAAGCGCAAGCGTGATGAGCGATTAATTTATACGCTTTTTTTTTTTTTTTTTTTTTGAAAATTTTTTGTTGTTACTTGTTAGTTTCATTATATTTTATATAGTTTTTAACATAAAATCACAATTCTGGACTTTTACGTATGAGTTTGTGTGTTTTCTACTGATTCAGGTAAAATTTCTGGCTGAAATTTGCCCCCAGCGGGACTTGAGGCAAAAAATGCTAGACTACAGGCTGAAAAAAGGACTTAGCATGCAGATGTTATTGGATTCTGACCTCTATGCACTCGGTAAAATAGATTTTCATAGTACCGACAAAACTTCAATGGCACGCTCTCAATTGCGTTGGCAAGTAGACATTCCAGCCGGGGCTTTCCAGCAATATATGATATATAGTTTCATACTTTTAATCCAAGGATAGATGACGTAAAATGGCCCGCTTCAACGCCAGTTTACAGCCTGCCATTTCTGCGAGCTCACAACGCCAGAAATTACGGTACATAAGGCAGTTTCAACGCCAGAAAAACAGGGCATACAAGCTGCCGGCGTTCAACTCCAAAGAGGACCTCTACACGTGCAAACCTCAACATTCGGCCAGACCCAATGCCACCACACCAAGTGGGCCTGGAATGTGGATTTCTGACATCATTTTACTTATTTCTAATATTTAAAAAAAAAAAAAAAAAAAAATTATTAAATGAGAAAATTTTTACTTATGTAGTTTACACCTTTGGATTAATCTTTTGCATCCTTTGCATCAGCTGTTTTTGGAGATGTAATCACCCTAACTACCAAAGCTTCTACCTGCGGCAGCCTGCGCGACTCTGATAGCGCGCCGACATTACGATGACACCTATACTATTTAATACTAAAATATGCGCCTGTTTAAAACGTTTTAAACGCCAATAACTGCTCTACAAAATCGATCCTCAAATTTAAAAGAGAATAAAAAAAAAAAAAAAAAAAAAAAAAAAAAAAAATAATATTACAAACATAATCTCCACATGCCAATTTCATCCCTCTTAAAAGATTATATCAAGATAAAGGCGGAGCCGCGGACAATAAAACCATAACTAAAAAACAATACAGAGCCATCCACAACAAATAAGTAAATAAGCTCTTCGTAACTTCTTCGCCCATATCCATGGTAAAGGGGAAACAATGCTTAGCGCCAGGCTCGCTTCTTCACAGCCAACATCATCCTCTTGACTTAAGCTCCTCCTAGAGCGTGACTTCTTTACGTATTTCTACTCTATATCTATGTCGACTCAAACTAAACCCGTCGAACCACGTGTGTTACACCAGGCACGCATCCTCTGTTTCGACAAACCACCACAGCTTCTCTCATTAACGAAAATGGTCGTCTGCAAAGAGCAAACCGCCTCTCTCCAATTACTCTCACATGAGAACACATCTTCTCTATATAAGCTATATTCTCTTCACTCTATCGTACCCGACACTAGCTTGCATGACTTTTCCAATACAGGAATACCAAACCGCCAAGTTTCACCACCATCGTGATTCAACTCATTTCCAACCATGGCCCTAGGCCCAAACAATCCATCCATCAACCTACTCCGCACGAGTCCAACAGTAATCCACCAGTAGCAACACAAATAAGAAGCACTGCCAAGGCACACAATCTAACTCAATTCTTGCATAGTCTATAACCCAAAAACACTTACACAGTTCCATCCTTTGTTTACAATATGCATACCAAACAATGATCAACTCATGAGATACTCTCTCGGATCATGACTGACTCAATCTGTATCGTCATAATCATAGCCCAACGCCCCGCGCAAACACAAAAAAAACAAACCCGGGTCTTACCCAACCGCCATTCCCACCTACTCTCCGCACTCACCTCCCTGCTCCACCCACGGACCTCTTCACTCTCTCTCTTCCCTCCCCTCTGAGGTCAGAGCGCACAACCACACGCGTACAGTTATATATCTACAGCCAAGATAGCGCGTTGAAGCCTACCACAATACCTCTTGATATGCTAAATCCTTCAGAGACCCCACCCACTAATATTCTCCAGACGCCCAGCGAATCCGTACACTCTACCAACCTACTGGGGCTAAGCACCTACCCGAGTGTGCCGCCCTGTATCGGGATTTAACAAGCCTAACACTGCAGGCGGAGTGGAATTACCCACTTACCTACCTACAACCTGTCTTCACCACTACGCGAGCCAGATGCGAGTTAGTTCTCCTGATTCCCCTATCTAGTCGCGCGCTGTCACACAGCGAAAGAAACACCACAAACCCTTGCCTAACTACCCAGGCTATCTCAAGCATTACTATTCATTCAGCTTCACCAAGCCATGATATCAACATCCATCTCAGCATCCGCGACCTTCAACATCTTCTAACTCAATAACATCCAACGCTCCACCTCTCCACTCTAACTCATTCCGCACCACGCCGCGCGCAATCATCCAGAACACCCACTTCCGGCGGTTCCTAAACACACAACACCCGCCATAGTCATTCCGAAACTATCCCACTACACGCTGAGCCATTCTCGGCTCTCCGCGTTCTCTCCGCGACACACTATATATATATCTCTAATCTAATCTATATATATCTAACTTCCATAAAACCATGGCGATTAAAGCCACTAATAAATCATTTTCTCAAGCCATTTCACGTTGAAATTCAAGTTTCAACTCTTTTTCAGCCTTAGCTTTAAAAGATGACACCTCACTCTCATATCCTTCTCTTAGCCTCAAAACGATTTAACATTCCTCCCCTTTATTATATGACCAACCCCCACCCTCTCAGCGCCATCTACTTCCAAAACTCCAAAACCATAGCGAAGGATTTATTCAAATGATCAAAACCACCATGCCTATCTAACATCCGCCGGTCCTACTTTGCTCATAACCAAAAGTTTTCACCACCCGTGTCGCGCCCACCCCATTACACGCCCCCCAACTCACCGTTTTCCATAGACGCCAGACAACTACATCACGCATCCCAATAGACATTAACTCATATCCACCATAATTACTTTAAAAAATCATTAAAACCCTCGCCGCACTTCTATCCCGATTCCGGAAGTCCGCATCTAACCAAATAGCGAGCGTCAATACAGACCGCCACAACATCTTTCTCGTATACATATCTTACCTGTCATATTCCACGAGAAGCCTGGATTCTCCCACCTTAGGCAAAATACCACCACATCTCGAACTCGCCTGATGACAACATGTACCTAGCGAACGCTTCAACTGTGTCGAAATTTCCCCCTCTATATACCAGCAATCAAGAGTACTCATCCAACCCTTCCTTCAACACATTCTCAAAACATGTACAACACTATCAAAAGATATCAGCGTTCTTCAAAGTCAATTTTTAAACCCTCTAATTTGCAAAACCCTCAAGCTCAAAATTCCAAGGCGATTGCCTTGTGCACATTTAAACACTTTAAACATAAGAAGTTTCATCTAATAACTTCTCTCGAAAGCAGATTACAATGCCTATTCTTAGAAGCTAAAGACTAAATCACAACTTCCGCTTTAATAACTTATTTCAAAAGCACGAATCATCCTTTTCTGGATATCAAATAAAAGTGAAGTCTTATAAAGGCGCTCATCAATTTTACCAGCACAATTTCAATAAAGACTCGGATTTATAGAAATTCCGGCAACATCCCCCCTAAAACTTGGACCTTTGCCACCCGGTTCGGATCCCAACTAAAACCGTCCTCCATTCCTTTTTCAAAACAAACTCAAAACCAGAAACTCCAATTTTTTTTCTCAAAAAAAACAACGTTAAATCCAACAGTCGCCTCAGTGGCATAATCTCAAGAAACTATCAAAATCAACTCAATATACAAACGATTTAACTCATTTCTGAAGCTTTAAAGAATCGGTTCAACAACAAATTTCATTTTATTCAAAAACCAATTTTTAAAAATTTTATTAAACCAAGCTGAATTCAAAAGTGCATTCGACTCTTCACATCATCAAAATAATCAACTCAATTCAAATCAATCCTCAACGGATTAAACTCAGATTTCAAATCTTTAAAGAATCAACTTTAAAACATTACATTTTACAAAGRCGCACAACAATTCAGCRAAACCAACATCCATAATCATTCGAGTCAATCAAATAATACATAAGGCAYARACAATCACCAAATARACAATATCTCACATCAGTATCCATATGTAATAATTCCAATACATAAAATATAGTTTTCAGAAAGCGCCCCTACCTCAAAYCATTGGAACCATAACCTAACTCATTAACCAACTCCTTTTATCTCGACCCGAAATCACCGGCAATCAAYATCTCGGCTCTGCCCGCTTTCTCAAAAGCAGAAACAGTCCCAAARGGCACAAGCAAACCGGATTCTAGCTCCTAAAGCCATTAACATTACGGTTACTTTATTACCCGGAACAAAATACTAACGCAGGGCTTTCGAAACATAATTTACTTACTGAAATAACAAAACGGAACAGCTGTGATTTCGAACCAACCCGACAACAGCTCCGACGACGGCCAGAAGCTCTGATGGGTCATCTATAAAAACCGCGCAGCATCAAAACCTTCTCGAAACTCAAAATGACCAAAATCACAATTTTAAAACCCTTACCGGCTGAGTTCTCCGGCAGTGGCAGCGAAGTTTTTCCGGCGATCAGAGGTGCAGCGGCCATTGCTGACGGCAATGCGAGCTCCGTCAATGGCGGCTTGGACCACAGGAACCCAGGCAGCGGCGACGGCAACCACCGAATCGGTGCTCACGGCACGACAGCGGCGGAAAAAGGTCCCCCTTCGCGCATCCCCCTCTCTCTGAGCGCGAGGATGCAAAGGTGGCCACGCGGCTCCTCTGCAACGACGGCGGCTACTCCCTCGTTTGGCGCGGCAGTGACCAGGGACTGGATGCGGCTCTCTTTTTTGTGACCTCCTCTCTCTCTCGCCTGAGTACTTACCCGCGACGGTGTCGGCTTCAACGGGCAGTAGCGGCGTTGGGAGAAGCAGCGGCGACAGCAGCGCCGTCCTCCACCCCGCGCGTGTGATCTCGGTTCGTGGGTCACCAAGGACGGCGACGCAGCTCGAGGCCCCAAGGACGGCAGCGACGAGGCGCGAGTTCGGCCCCTCTTCGACGCCTCTTCTCCGTGACAGTGGTAGCAGCGAAAATGGGTTCGACTGCGAGGCGTGGTGGCGCGGAGGCGAGGCGGCAGGCGTGATCGACTGTGGCGGCAGCGAGCTCTCTCTCCCTGGCCGGCACACTCTRCCTTCTCTCCATTTTTCTGCTTCTGTTTCCTTTTCTCTTGGGAGGTTTTGGGTTGCAGGTTTGCTGAAGGGAAGAAGAAAGGGGTGGCGGCTGCTATGCTTAGGAATTAYGGTTTCATCATTTSAAAAATTAGGGTTAGMGTTACTTTTGTAATTTCAAATAAAAGTAGGGGTAATATAGTAATTAGGAACAAATTTTAATCCAACAAAATTAATGTATAGAAATACTATTTGCTCCTCAATTTCACACTTTATTTTCAATAAAATGTCCAAATTAAATAATTAGAAATAATATAATTAAATCCTTTATTTTCCAAAGTAGCAGTATTAATATTTAAAATATTACTCATTTAATCCAAATCATATGGAAATCTCTATTATTTCACAAATACCCACTTTATAAATTTGAATATAGAAAATAATCCAATAATTGTGAAATTGGATAAAAATCATAACTTATCTCAAATCCAATAAATCAAAACTTGCCTTAATTATCTTTAATAAAATAATTTCTGAAATTAAGGCTATAAATAACTATATGATTTGGGACTTGATCATAACAAGACTTTTCAAAAGTTTTGGGTCTTACATTCTACCCACCTTATAAAAATTTTCGCCCTCGAAAATTGATACAAAACAAAAGAAATTTCAAACAGTTCACCCTAAAACACATTTAAGGAAGAAGCAAAAATATCTCAACATATAAACATATATACGTTTTTTTTTTCAAATACTTGGATGGTCGTATGCATAAAGATACAAATGTAGGAGTGTGATTGCAAAGCAAACGCTACAAGATAGGCTCAATGCACAAGGTCATATGATCTCAAGGCTTTACAAAAACTTGAGGTGACAAAATAGGGTGCAAACCAAGATAGGCATTCACAAAGCAAGGTGGTAATTAGTATGGTAAAAGGCATGCAAAGCATGTTGGTATTTAAACAGCGGCATAACGTCCGCTGACAAATCTCTTTACCACTTCAAAACTTCAATTTCCCAACTCTACCAATCATTTTACAACCTCCTAGCCAATCATAGGCCTAACACCCACAAATCCGTTCGCAAGGGACAAAACACCCACAACTCATAACGTTGCACACCTACCGCTTCAGTTTCCATATACACATATCATGTCTTAAAGAACTAACGCATCGCGTTACTACATCTACAGATCACACGTGATATCAAAACAATTCTCGAGTCTACTCAGAAGGATACAAGATTCTAGAAAGGAGAGACACATGTCAAGAATAATACTCATAGATTTGAGAGAATGTATCCAATTCCAGATAAACAAGGATGCTCAAGTAATGAAGTTTACTATAAATAAATCAATTGACAACTTCAAAAATAACCCTTAGATCAAGGAAATTCAATAGGATCATCAAAGAGAAAGTCAACGCATTAGTTTGAAACAATCTCAAGCTGAATCGAAGAAGTATGAGGTCTACAGAAAAGAATATCTCAGACCCAAGACAAAGCTCACAGAACTCAAGAGCATGATTAAAATACGTCCGAATACATTGTTCATAAAAGAATTGAAAACTTGCGGAAAAATCACTTCGCAATTTAGAAGAAAGGTTAAGTAACAAACATTCTCCAAGAGAATAATAAAAGCAACAATGTGGCTTTGCTGTAATACAATTTTATGTTGAAACAGATCATGCAGAATTTTAAAAACAAGGTGCACACAAGTTTGGCTAAAAGGCTAAAATATCTCTTCAAATATTTTAGAAAGATAATTAGGTGCACAACTTAACTAAAAGCAATTCATAAAACTCGGAAGAAATCAAATGCTTGTTCAAAAATTCTCAAAGTCCATATTCAAACAAGCGTGTATAAAAATCTTAGTAAGGTCGAAAGAGAAAGTTAAGCTCTATTTGGAAAAAAAATCCGAGGTAAAAGTTTGCTTGTAAATTGGTAAAGGGAACAAGTGATGCGTTACAAACGAACAAGTTTCCATTAAACAAGGAAACTTTTCAGAACCTCACTTAAAATAGCGCATGTCAATTTTAAAACAATTTTGTCAAAAATTGAACAATGGTTTCAATCTCAATCAAGCAATAGAAAATAAATTCCATTTAGAACTTCTTCAAAGAGAATTCAAAACTTCTTTAAAAGGTTCAAAACAAGACTCCAAAAGTATACTTGAAATCACCATTTCAAAAGGATATTCAAGAAAATTAGGATTTACTTGAAAAGGAGTCAAGCCATACAAGAAAAGATCTTAAATCAAAGTTATTTAAACAAGATTCACTAGTCGGGAGATATCCAACAAGCTTCCAATTTATTCAAAAGAATACAAAAGTCATAGAAAAAGACAACTCAATCATTTGTAATCCTTCAAGGATAAATCTTTGACTAAAAACTCTTGTAAAGACAATGAGAGGATAAACGATGCACTATTTTGAAACGAATCAAACTAACTCACATAAGAATGAGATTCACAAGATTGGAAAAACCAAGATCAATGGTAATGTTCACAAATTGTAAAAAGATTAGTTAAAAATAAGGTCAAGTATGACATTCATAGAGATGAAAGGTTTAATAGAGAATTTTAGTCCGTTCATAGAAAGAAAGCTATGAGTCCAACACTTTCAAAAGAACACCAATGGCATAAGCCATATAGCATGCTAAATCAAACTCAAACCAAAAATAAATCAAGTGTAGTTCATCAAACGAAACTCAACCGAGACAAAAGTGGTAAATCCTTTTTTTCAAAATTTTGAAAAATATCCAAATACATAATCAAATGAAAATGTTCATTGGAACTGTAGTAAAATTACTAGAAAGCCAAATTGTAATTTAAGGTAAATGCAGTTCCGTAAACAAGTAAAAGTACAGACGAGGTATTAGAAATAGATAGTTGTTAAACTGTATAAGAAATCTTCAAAGTTGCACCTATAGAAAAGTATATATCTTTTTAACAGCAATTTTCATAAAATCTCAAAATTGGCTGTGCTCACTGTCAAATAATAGAAAAATTGAATCAACAATTTCTCTAATAATAGACTCGAAATCCCGGAGTTAAAATGCACAGCGCATTAGGACAAGTTCAAAGCCATATCAAAGAATACATGAATCAAGAAGAATRCAAACAGAGGAAGATAGATGCAACAAGGATTTTAAACAAGCATATGCACTTAAGATCAAACAAAAATGCATATGAATAGAGAAACAGAGTGGAAACATCGAATTACTTTTCAAGAGGAGTAGCAAACAAGAACTTCAAGTTAGGATATGAAAGAACAGGTCGACTCGAGCAAAATCCAAGATACACAACTGAATAGCCTCAAGAAATAGTTGCTAACATTCCCAAAACCCGCGATTCACTTTATCCAAAACTCGTATATCATCTATGATAACCCATTAGTGCTTTCATATACATAATTCACTAGTATTAAGCCTGCCAAACTTAATACCAAGAATTATGCAATGCAAGACTAACAGTGCTAATCAATAGACCGTCATGTGCATAAAGCCCTAATTCTCGTCATTTGACAAGACCTAATACATGACAAGCGCTCAGAGTATGCAATTGAAGCATAGTCGGTCCATTCCTCAGGCTCTACAGGAAGGACTACTCTGATACCATAATGTAACACCCTAACTACCAAAGCTCARGCTTCCGGCTGCGCGACTCTGATAGCTCGGACATTACGATGACACTTATACTATTTAATATTAAAATATGAGCATGTTTAAAACTTTAAACCGCAATACTGCTCCAAAATATATTTTCGTTCGATAACGTACATCCATATATATACATACATATATATAAGTAATATTACAAACATAATCCAATYCAATTCCTATCCCTCTTACAGATTATATCAAGATAAAGGCGAGGGTACAATAAACCATAACTAAAACAATACAGAGCATCACAACAATAAGTAAATAAGCTCTTCGTAACTTCTGCGCCCATATCCTGGAAGGGGAAAAATGTAGGGGGTGAGAACATCATCCTCGAAAGGGTTCTCAGTAGAGGGTTTTTGGGAATTACTGTAATAGGATACYTGAAGATAAACRGTACCAGTGATTAGTAACCGTCTTACGTCTCTTTTCAAAAACAACGGTTTTCAATAAAAGKAAAGTCGAAAATCMTTTCTGAAAGAGCAACCGTTCAATTCTCAAAAACATCAAAAGCCTTTKAAAAAGGTTTATCTATGCTGAACCAAAATAGCRTTTCATACTTTTCCAAATCAGAAARACAAAACCGAAGTCAACCATCGGTTCAACTCATTCCAACCARGGCCCTAGGCCCAAACAATCRAACCATCAACCAATCACCACAGTCCAACAGAATCCCAGTAGCAAACACAAATAAGAAGATGCAAGCACAAACAAACAATTATTMCAAGTAGAACAATTAYRAGTTAATCACATAGGCAAACCAAGTACAATATGCATACCCAAACAATGTCACATAAATGCATATGATGCATGCCTGTCCCTAGTGGCTGATGATATCATCTGTCGGTTATATAGCCAACCCGACACGTCCTGGTAGCTAACCATGGACAGAAACACCCCTCGCGGAGCAAGTTGGTTTGAGCTACAACCCCATTGCTACTACCCGCTCAACCCAGAGCCAGTGGAATAACCACTACTGCGGCTACTACCCAGGTGGGTGTTTAAAAGCTCAACCTGGAGCGAGTGGAATTACCACTACTACCGCTACTACTCAGGCGTCACAGTCTCTGACCTGGAGCAAGTGGGACGAACCACAACCCTTGCTACTACCCAGGTATCTCAAGCATATATTCATTTAGTCCCAGCCATGGATCAACATCCATCTCAGCCATCCGGCTTAAATTCATAATTCATAGTCTGCCATACGGCCCATAACTCATTCGGCAATCAGCCATAAATCAATATCATACATAGCCATTCCGGCTCACAGTTCAATCCAGAACCAGCCAATATTCATAATCATACACAGCCATTCCGGCCCATAACAAAACAGCACTTCCATCATTCAACATCATCAAATTCATAAAACTGGCATTTAAGCCATAAATCARTTTTCTCAAGCCATTTCACTTTGAAATCAAGTTTCAACTCTTTTCAGCCTTAGCTTTAAAGATCTCATTTCTCAAATCATCTCAGGCTCATAAGCCATATTTACTCAAAGTGAATTCTCTTTTTAAAACAAAGCCACTCTTGGCATTCTCTTTCCCAAACTTCCAAAACCATGGCAAGTTAAGGATTTATTTCAAAGTATTCAAAACCACCCATCCAACAATGGGATTTTATAACCAAAAGTTTTCCGGCA
>QBTX01002255.1:0-22836 GCA_003063285.2 Arachis monticola
TAAAATAGGCAGTGTTTGGGCGTTCAACGCGGCAGGGAGGATCAGGGGAGGAGCCAAATGCCAGTAATCGAGCACTATTTCCATTTAATTCAAATTTTATGCTTCAATGCATGAATTTTACATGAACATATCAAGAACCCTGGTTTCTAAAATCCCTAATTTTAAAAATCCATCTTTTCCAAAATTCAATCCAACTCTTTTCAAAATCTTTTTTTTTTCTCTCTATCTTTTTCACTCAAAAATCTTTTCAACTATTCCATATCTTCACAAGATATCCATATTTTCTTTTCAAAATTCAGAGTTATCTTTTTTCAAAAATTATCATATCTTTCAATTATAACTCTATCTTCTATCTATTTTTTCAACTCAATCTTTTTATCTTATCTCTTCTTTTTTTTTTTTCGAAAAGCCACCCCACCTACCCTTTAAAATTGGGTTCGGCCTCCCCCCTCCTCCATCACCAAGTGGCACCCTCGATCTGCCTTCTATCCCTCTCCTTCTTTTCTTTTGCTTGGAGGGCAAGCAACCTCTAAGTTTGGTGTGTTTTTTTCCGAGATCACTAAGATCAGTGGCTCCCAAAGGGAAACAATACACCTCCAAGAGGCAAGAACGAGATATTCAAAACCACTTTGGAATCAAGGGAAGTTCTTAATCTAAAGAACATTCAGACCATTATCTTATAAGTAATGGGTCTGAGTCAGTGATCCCGGATGTTCATATTCGATCTGAAAGAAGACGAATATCCGGAGATCAGGAGCAAATTCGAATCAGGAACTGGGAAGTCCTAGCAATCCTGAAACGAAAGTAGGAAGGTATATGGTCCAGGAGTTCTAGCTAATATGTGGCAGACTGACAAGCAAAGACTATCTTGGAACTGCCTGCTACGAATTTCGGACCATGGTCAGGGGAAAAATTGTTCATACATTACCCCTGACAAGATCAGAGAGATACTAAAGCTACTCAGCTAAAGGATGATCCAGACTCCTTCAACAGGAGGATGATGAGAGCAGACAAGGCCTGGAAAGATTCTAGAGGACATATGATCCCTGGTGCCAGGTGGACCTCCAACACAAAGGGCGTCCCAAAATCAACTCAAGAGAGAGGATCTAAAACAGCCGCCAGAGGATGGTCTGGACTTTATTGGGCGTTCTCTTGTTGCCCACTAGCACACCGTTCTGAAGTCACAGTTAAAAGGGACAGTGATGATGTCATTGCATCATGATGGGAAAGGAAGTGGAGGTTTCATCAGCTGATTTCAACTGAGCTCTATAAGATTGCTAATAAAAATTTCAAAGAGGCCAGGTTGGCTAACCCAAGCGTGATTTCTCTGCTCTGCAAGGACGCTGGAGTCAAGATGGGAATAACTGAATTTATCCTAATTGAAAAGTCAATCACCAAAGCATCAATGGAGAGACATACAGGCAAAGGAGGATCCCATCAAGAAGAGAGCACAGGAATTCCTCCCAGATATACCTCAAGCTGAATACTGGGAATATCTTGAGACATCCATCACCAAGATGCAGGAAGCTATGGAGCAAAATCAATAAAAAACAGAAGGAACACAGTCAAATGCTGACCTATATGCTTAAAGAACAAGAGGAGCAGGGCGGTGACTTAAGGGAATGAAGCGCCAAATAGTCTTCTGTAATACCAAGCCTCCAAGGCATCAGAGGAACCCCCATACCCCAGAATAAAGGTTGTTATTTCCAATTTCTGCTTAACTCTGTGACAGTTGTCCTTATAAAAAGTTTACCTTATAAGTCATATAAATAGTAATTAGTATTTATTGATTTTATCTCAATTAAGCTATAGTTTATTTTTCTCATCATCATTTTTTTTTTTGAAAAAATAAAATAGTAGATCTTTTGAATAAGAAGCAATAAAATTTCGAGTTTAATAAAAAAATTCTAATTGGTTTTTATGTGGCAATGCTTTGTCTTCTGAATGAATGCTTGAACAGTGCATATGTCGCTTTTGAATTTGTTGTTTAAGACTGTTAAATATGTTGGCCTTCTTGAAAGAATGATGAACATGAGACATGTTAGTTGATAATTGAAAAAATCATAAAAATGATCTTGAAGGCACAGAAAAAGCAGCAAGAACAAGCTTGCAGAAAAACAAAAAAAAAAGCAAGCAGAAAAGCCAAAAGCTCTTAAAACCAAAAGGCAAGGGCAAATAAAAAGGATCCCAAGGCTTTGAGCATCAGTGGATAGGAGGGCCTAAAGGGACTAAAATCCTGGTCTAAAGCGGCTAAAACCAAGCTGTCCTAAACCATGTGCTTGTGGCGGGCAGGTGTCAAGTGAAAACTTGAGCTGAGCGGTTAAAGTCAAGATCCAAGCAAAAAGAAAAAAAAAAAGAGTGTGCTTAAGAACTCTGGACACCTCTAATTGGGGACTTTAGCAAAGCTGAGTCACAATCTGAAAAGGTTCACCCAGTTATGTGTCTGTGGCATTTATGTATCCGGTAGTAATACTGGAAAACAAAGTGCTTAGGGCCACGGCCAAGAACCATGAAAGAAGCTTGTTCAAGAATCATCACACTGGAACTAAAGAGAATAATAACACTATCTAAATTCTGAGTTCCTATAGATGGCCAATCACTCTGAGCTTCAATGGATAAAGTGAGATGCCAAAACTGTTCAGGTTAAGCAAAAAGCTACTAGTTCCCTCATCTAATTAGGATCTGAGCTTCAATCAAAAACTCTTGAGATATTATTGCTTCTCACCTATTAGTCTTCTATTTTATTTGTCTAGTTGCTTGAGGACAAGCAACAATTTTAAGTTTGGTGTTGTGATGAGGCGGATGTTTTTATACGCTTTTTGGGGATAATTTCATATAGTTTTGAGTATGTTTTAGTTAGTTTTAGTCTATTTCTAGTAGTTTTTAGGAAAAATTCATATTTCTGGACTTTACTATGAGTTTGTGTGTTTTTCTGTAATTTTCAGGTATTTTTCTGGCTGAAATTGAAGGAGCTGAGCAAAAATCTGATTCAGGCTGAAAAAGGACTGCTGATGCTGTTGGATTCTGACTCCCTGCACTCAATTGGATTTTCTGGAGCTACAGAACTCGAAATGGCCATGATTCCAATTGAATTGGAAAGTGGACATCCAGGGCTTTCCAGCAATTATAATAGTCTATACTTTGGCACAAGGATAAGCGACGTAAACTGGCGTTCAACGCCAGTTCTCTGTCCAATTATGGCGTCCAGCGCCAGAAAAGGATAAAAAACTGGAGTTGAACGCCCAAACTGGCATAAAAACTGGCGTTCACTCCACAAATGGCCTCTGACACGTGAATTGCTAACTACAGCATCCCAAGCCCAGCACACACCAAGTGGGCCCCAGAAGTGGACCTCTGCATCATCCATCATAGTCCACTCATATTTTGTAACCCTAGGCTACTAATTTAGTATTTAAAAACTTTTAGAGACCTTATTTTGTATCTCATGACATTTTCAGATCTAAACTTTGTATTCTCTGACGGCATGAGTCTCTAAAACCCATTGTTGGGGTAGGAGCTCTGCTGTGGCTCGATGAAAATGCAAGTATTTCTGTTTTCCATTCAAACACGCTTTTATTCTATAAAGATTCCATTCGCCCTAAGAATGTGATGAAGGTGATGAGCTGTGACACTCATCACCTTCCTCAAATCATGAACGTGTGCCTCACAACCACCTCCGTTCTATATACGATTGAATGAGTATCTCTTAGATTCCTTATCAGAATCTCCGTGGTATAAGCTAGAACTGATGGCAGCATTCATGAGAATCCGAAAGTCTAAACCTTGTTGTGGTATTCGAGTAGGATTCAAGGATTGAATGACTGTGACGAGCTTCAAACTCTTGAAGCTGGGCGTTAGTGACAGACGCAAAAGGATAGTAAATCCTATTCCAACCGGATCGAGAACCAACCGGTGATTAGCCGTGCTGTGACAGAGCGCGTGAGCGTAATTTTCACTGGGAGGACGGAAGGTAGCCATTGACACGGTGATTCCACCAACACACAGCTTGCCATAGGAGGACGTGCGTGCGTGAATCAGAAGACGAGGAAAGCAGAGATTCAGAAGACAAGCATCTCCAAAACTCCAACATATTCTCCATCACTGCACAACAAGTAACCTTTAATCTCTATGCCTCTCTGGGTTATTCGTAATTCAACTGATAAAAATAATTGACTTCCTGACTAAGATTTACAAGATAACCATAGATGTCTTCAATTAACTAAATAATCAAGTCTTCAATTGATGGGTGGGGACCACTTGTTTTGTCCATTCTGCAGCTTCTAATCTGTGTTTTCTGGGCTGGAAACTGGGTCAAAACAGCCCAGAAATCGCCCCTAGTGTTTTCTGTATTTTTCTGCACGTGGCGCATGTCACGTGTACGCGTCGATGGTCTTTTTCACAAGTCACGCGGACGCGTTGCTGTGAAAATCTTCAAATCACGCGTATGCGTCAGTCACGCGTACGCGTCGCTCCTCGCTGCCATCTTCTTTGATTCTTGTGCTGCAGAAACTCCATCAAATTCTGTCGAATGCTGCCTAAAATAAACAAAATTGCACAAGACTCAAAGTAGCATCTATATTGGCTAAAATATAATTAATTTTTTTATTAAACTCAACAATTTAGATGCAAATTCACTAGAAAAAGATAGGAAAGATGCTCACGCATCACAACACCAAACTTAAACTGTTGCTTGTCCTCAAGCAACCAAAACTAATATAAGCTTAGGATGTGAATTTGCATTAGAATGAGAGTTCGTTTAAGCCCATGTCTCCTCTTATAGTAGGGTTTACACTGCAATCCTAAACAATTTTGGCATCTCACTTTATCCTTTGAAGTTCAGAATGATTGGCATCCATAGGAGCTCAAAATTCAGATAGTGTTATTGATTCTCATAGTTCAGTATGTTGATTCTTGAACACATGTACTTTATGAGTCTTGGCCGTGACCCTAAGCATTTTGTTTTCCAGTATTACCACCGGATACATAAATGTCATAGACACATAACTGGGTGAATCTTTTCAGATTGTGATTCAGTTTTGCTAGAGTCCCCAGTTAGAGGTGCCCAGAGTTCTTAAGCACACTCTTTTTGCTTTGGATCACGACTTTTACCGCTCAGTCTCAAGCTTTTCACTTGACACCTTCACGCCACAAGCACATGGTTAGGGACAGCTTGATTTAGCCGCTTAGGCCAGGATTTTATTCCTTTGGGCCCTCCTATCTATTAATGCTCAAAGCCTTGGATCCTTTTTACCCTTTGCCTTTAAAGGGTTCTTGGCTTTTTCTGCTTGCTTTTTTCTTTTTCTCTCTTTGTATTTTTTCTTCTATATTTTTTTTTGCAAGCTTTATATTTTTCACTGCTTTTTCTTGCTTCAAGAATCAATTTTATGATTTTTCATATTATCAATAACATTTCTCTTTTTTTTCATCATTCTTTCAAGAGCCAATAATTTTAACATTCATCAACTTCACTATAAAAAATATGCAATGTTCATGTCATGCATTCAGAATCATAGAAAATACCACCACATTTAAGTAAATAAGACTATTCTTCAATATAGACCCACTTTCTCATGCAATACATCACTCCTGTATTTTTTTATTTGATTTTAAGCTCAATGAGTAATACATAAGACATCTTTTCAAAATTAAAGCAATAAAGAGAAAACTAAACTAGACCTAGGATTCTAACTAATAAAGGATCATGCAACAAACAAAGCAAAATAGCAGAAAACCGGAACATAATATAGTAAAAGCGGGAAGGAATATAGAATGAAAGGAACTCAACCACCTTAGTTATCATAGTGGTCATTTTATTCTTTAGGTTGTGCTCCTTTGTGAAGATGATTCACCTCCCTTAGTGCCATAAAATTAAACAGAAAATCCTTAAGCGAAGCGTCAACACCAAACTTAAAGGTTTGCTTGTCCTCAAGCAAAGAAGAACTGAAAACAAAAATAAAGGGTATGAGGTAAGAAGAATAAAAGGGTAAAAGAACAAGAGAGAATTAGGATTGAGGGGAGTGGTTGATTTGGAATCAGGCGCTGAGGTGATTTAATTAGGCGTCGCATGCGACGCGTACGCGTAAGACACGCGTACGCGTGGACCGCATGAATTTCAAGTGACGCGAACACGTCAGGGACGCGTACGCGTAGACGGCCAGGTTGGGAAAACGAAGCGAACGCGTCAGGGACGCGTACGCGTGGTGGGGCTTGTGCGACCAGCATAGTTCCAGCCCTACACCAGTATAACTCTCTGGCCAAACACCTTTTACGCCGATTTCACTCATCCACGCGTGCGCGTGCTTGACGCGTACGCGTGGAGTGCCAAATCGCAAATGACGCGCACGTGTCATAGACGCATACACGTGAGCCAATTTGTGCGCCAGGCACACTTCCTACGCCACTCCCGCGCAACTCTCTGTTCACTTTATTATTTTTTTCACGCACACCCTTCTGACGCGTACGCGTCAGCGACGCTTGCGCGTCATGTGCTCTTTTTTTTAGCTTGAAGTGTTCGGTTCCTGTGATAAAATAGCTGCATGATCAGAAAATTAGTAAGAACTTAATAAAAATCAAATAAGTAAGAAAACTACTACTAATAAAAATAAAACAAAATAAAGCTAAGAATGAAAAGGAATGATCACACTACGGTGGGTTGTCTCCCTCCTATCACTTTTAGTTAAAGTCCTTAAGTTGGACATGTGGTAAGCTCCTTGTCATGGTGGCTTGTACTTGTACTGATCCAGGAATCTCCACCAATGTTTGTTAATCCAATGGCCACGGGGATTCTAAACTAGGCGCATAACTCCTTCGAGCAAGTTGAAGCAAGTGACAAGGTCCTAATAGTGTTGATTGTGAGAATGAATTCCAGGGTCCCAAACCTTGCTTTTACACCCGTCTTCTTGTGGATCACCATTGTTCCCACCGGGTGGCAATTGATCTGAATTCTCACAGAGACATCCAAACAACCTTCTAGACCCATTCAATTGAGCTCTACACCAATCCTTGTACTTCAATTTGGAGCATGCAACCATATTGAACCTTGCTTGACAACTCTTACCACTAACCATCTTCCTCTCACTCTTAATGCCACAAAGAGCTCTAAGTTGACCATCCGTCTCCAGTAGCCCATATTCAAGTGGAAATGTAAAGGTTAAAGATAGAAATTTTACCCACTTGAATGTTGTATTGGATGGTGATGGCTTTGGGAGAGGTCTTGCAAGCTCCACTCCCTTGTGTTCTTCTTTGAATTCTGATCTTCCACTTCTTTGCAGGCTTCCTCAATTTCAACCTATTTCTCTTGGTAGCTGTCTTCTAATTCAATCTCTTCTTCATTGCTTATCAAGGGCATGGAGGGTTGTGCATCTTCCTCCTTTGTTTTTGCATCTTCCTCTTCTTCCATGTGTGAGGATGGGAAGTTCTCTAATTCACTGGAGTATGAACTCCTTTGATTGATTTCCTCACTTTCTTCTATAGGATATTGTATTATATCTCTTGGGAAGGAAATTGCTTGCTCCTCTTCCTGTGGTTTGATAATCGACTGCACATGCTTCTCTACATTTTTGACACTTGTCTTTATATCATGTAAGAATTCTTTCATGAGAATCTCAAGATCTGATGGTATTTGAGATGAATAAGGAGGATGTGCGCTCTTTATATTGGAGTTAGAAAGATGATAGTGTTTCGTTGGATAATGAAGAAGAAATAGATGAGGTGAATGGTTCTTGGGATATGCAATATGGAGATTGGTGGTTCTTGATAGTTAGAACATGGAACATTGAAGTTTCCTTTGGTTTTGACCTTGCCAACAAAATTCGGCGGTATGTTCCTCATCACAATATATAATTACTAGGGTGGGAGTAGTAACTCCAGTGTGATCTCTCTCCTTATTTTCCTTAGCACAACACCCCAAAAGGAAAAACGAAAAAAAAAAAAAAAAAAGAAAGCAAAGGAAGAAGAACAGAATTCTAAGAATTAAATAAGAAAAATATAAAATAAAACTAAACAGGAAAACACCAAACGTAATTTCAGAATTGAAATATTAGTGCTATTTTTATTAAAATTTTTTTATAAAAATTTAAGAACAAAAATAAAACAAAACTAACAGAATATTAAAAATAAAAAAGTAATGGAAGGAAACAGAAAAAAAAAGAAAAAATGAAAATAAAATAAAATGAAATAAAATAAAAAAAATAAAAACGGGTAAAAAAACGACAGGAGGGGGAGAAAAAAAGAAAACAAAAAAAAAAAATTTTTTTATATATATAAAATAATATTTCAAATAAAATTAAAATTAAAAATCGTCCCTAAGATCTAAACCATCAACAAACTAAATAGTTGTTAATTCCACAGTAATCTCCGGAACGACGGCCAATTGGTGCGGTGTTTTTACAACCATAGACTAATCGGCAAGTGCACGGGTCGTACGCAGGTAATACTTTACGTGAGTAAGGGTCGATCCCACGAGGTTGATGGATTAAGCAACAATAGTATTGATAGGATTAGTTAACAAAGCAGAAAAGATGTGTTTTGGTATTCAAAAAAAACATTAAATAGCTAAATTAGAATTTCAGAAGCAAGCAGCAATGAGTTGTGAAATATAATATGGGAAACAGTAAGGCTTTAGAGTTTATCTATTTTCTGGATTGACTTTTCTTATTAACTAATTTTAATCATGTAAGATTTAATTCATGGCAAACTATTTGTGACKARACCCTAATTCCTTAGACMTTCCTAGTCTYCTCTAAAATTYATCAACTGCCAATTCCTTGGTCAATTAATTCCAATTAGAGGGTGATGATCAAATTCTAGTTTATATGCCACAAGAATCCTAATTATCCAAAAATAAAGGGATTATATGTCACGTATCCTGTTAAATACAAACAATTAGAAATTCAGGATAATATGTTTTCAAACTATTGTTCAAGTAAGGAACTTTTCCAAGTTATACAAGAACTCAATTAGAATATGGGTCATACTTCCGTTTCACCCAAATTCATAAAATGAAGAACGAAAATAATTATTGAAATATAAATCAAAATATGAATTAAAATAGGAAAATAATAATATCAATCCATACAATAGACAGAGCTCCTAACCTTAACAGTGGCGATTTAGTTGCTCATGGTTCAGAAAGAAAATAAGAATTTAGGTAAAATGTACTAAGTTCCAATCTGATGGATCTAGATCTTCCAGGGAAGGAAAGTTTCTCCCTTTTTATAACTAATCCTAATAAATTTTAAATCTAATTTTTAAAATTGAAATAATATCTTTTCCTAGAATTCAAATTTGAATTTAAATCAAAATTAACTAAATAATCAAGTCTTCAATTGATGGGTGGGGACCACTTGTTTTGTCCATTCTGCAGCTTCTAATCTGTGTTTTCTGGGCTGGAAACTAGGTCAAAACAGCCCAGAAATTGCCCCCAGCGTTTTCTACGTTTTTCTGCACGTGGCGCATGTCACGCGTACGCATCAGTCACGCGGACGCGTCGGTCATGCGAACGCGTCGCTGTGCAAATCTTCAAATCACGCGTACGCGTCAGTCACGCGCACGCGTTGCCATGGAAAGCTCCAAATCACGCGTACGCGTCAGCCACGCGTACGCGTCGCTCCTCGCTGCCATCTCCTTTGATTCTTGTGATGCAGAAACTCCATCAAATTCTGCCGAATGCTACCTAAAATAAATAAAATTGCAGAAGACTCAAAGTAGCATCCATATTGGCTAAACTATAATTAATTTTTTATTAAACTCAACAATTTAGATGTAAATTCACTAGGAAAAGATAAGAAAGATGCTCACGCATCCATAGCATGCCCCCAAACCGAGGTTGGGAGATTTGTTCTCATAAATAAGGGTCTAGCAATTAATTGCAGGCGTTTAATAAGTGATTCTGCTAACCCATTTTGTATGTGAACATAAGCTACTGGATGTTCAACACTTATTCCATTAGCCATACAATAAGCATCAAAAGTTTGGGAAGTAAATTCACCAGCATTATCAAGACGAATTGCTTTGATTGGATTTTCTGGAAATTGTGCTTTTAATCGAATAATTTGAGCCAGTAATCTCGCAAACGCCAGGTTGCGAGAAGACAATAAGCACACATGTGACCATCTCGAAGATGCATCTATCAAGACCATAAAATATCTAAAAGATCCGCATGATGGATGAATAGGTTCACATATATCACCTTGAATTCTTTCTAGAAATTCAGGGGACTCAAATCCAATCTTTACTGGTGATGACCTTAAAATTAACTTTCTCTGAGAACATGCAGCACAACAAAATTCACTAGATTTAAGAATCTTCTGGTTCTTTAGTGAATGTCCATGGGAGTTTTCAATAATTCTCCACATCATGGTTGTTCCCAGATGACCCAATCGGTCGTGTCAAGTTATGAATTCATCTGGGTTAGTAAACTTCTGGTTTACAGTGGCATGTGATTCAATTGCACTAATCTTGGTATAATATAACCCAGATGAAAGTGAGGGTAACTTTTCTAGTATAACCTTTTTATTTAAATCATGAGTTGTGATACATAAGTACTCATGACTTTCCTCATTCATAGTCTCGATATGATATCCATTTCGGCAAATATCTTTAAAACTCAATAAGTTTCTTAGAGACTTGGTAGACAATAGTGCATTATTTATTATAAATTTTGTTCCTTCGGGAAACAAAATTATAACTCTTCCGGAGCCTTCAATCACATTGCCTGAGCTAATAGTAGTATTAACATATTCTTCTTTTGGCACAAGATGGGTAAAATATATATTACTTTTGAGAATAGTGTGCGAACTTGCACTATCCGCAAGGCATACATCTTAATTATATATCCTTACTATTCTCTTCAAAGACGAATAATAATAATAATAAAATGAGAAAAAGTACATGCACAGTAAAATTATTCGCATGAATACTTAACAAACACACATATTAAACTATTCCATCATTGATCAAATAGCCAATATTTCCTTCAGGATCCTCAAAAAAATTAGATACATCATAATGATGAGTGGTGGAATTTTCATTATTTGAAATAAAATTTGTTTCCTTTTCTTTGTCATTCTTTTTTCAAAGATGCTTTATAAAGATCAACTAGGTGCCTTAGGGTACGACAGGTACGTAACCAATGGCCCTTTCCACCACAACGGAAGTATTTATCCTCAATTGATTTACTTTTTCCATTGTTTCTTTCTTTATCCCACTTCTGGTGAGATCCTTTCTTATAAATATAATTCTTCTTCCTTCCATAATTTTTCTTATTACCAAAATCTTGCCATTTACCTCTTCTGGAGTTATGATTTGCCGCATTTGCTTCAGGAAATGGGGCGGCACTAGCTGGGTGCGCTTCATGATTTTTTAAGAGTAACTCATTGTTGCGTTCAGCAACAAGAAGGCAAGAAATTAACTCTGAATATTTTTCAAATCCCTTTTCTCGATACTGCTGCTGCATGAGCACATTCGAGGCATGGAAGGTTGAGAAAGTTTTCTCTAACATATCATTATCAGATATCTTTTTCCCACATAATTTCATTCGTGAGGTGATTCAAAACATTGCTGAATTATATTCATTTGTGGATTTAAAATCCTGTAGACGCAAGTGCGTCTATTCATATCGGGTTTGAGGAAGTATCACTGTCTTTTGATGATTGTACCTTTTTTCAAGGTCTTTCCACAGATCTACCGGATCTTTTAATGTGGGATATTCATTTTTCAATCATACGTCAAGATGACGACGAAGAAAAATTATGGCTTTGGCTTTATCTTTTTGGGATGTATTATTTTCAACCTTAATGGTATCTCCAAGATCCATTTAATCAAGATGGATTTTAGCATCTAGTATCCATGATAAATAATTGTTTCCAAATATATTAAGAGCATTAAATTTAAGATGAGAGAGTTTCGATATAATGAAAATTTGTTACCTGGAGTCTTCCTAAAATTTGATCAGAGTCTCGTGCTGATAACGTGTTGTAGAATAAATAAATAGATAAAGAAGAAGAAATAGATATAAAATAAAGAAACATAAATAGATAAGCTTAGTATTAATATTTACTAATATAATAATCTCATTATAGAAATCACTTATATATTTACTACTATTATATATATTAGGAACATATAAAGAAAGAGGAGAAAAGTTTTGTATAGAGAGAAGTTTATTATTCATGTGTGTAACTTTTTTGTCTCCGTACATATATTTATAGACACACAAAGTTTACGTTTCAAACTTCATTAAATTTGTTTTATCCTAAAAATTTATTTCTTTTAACATAGAAAAAATGTGCCACTCATAAATAAGCATCCATCATCCTTATTCGTCACAACAATTCCAAATATTTTACTTCAAAGGATACACTAGAAATGTACCCAAAAAATAAATAAAAAATAAAATAACAGCAGCACAAAAACGACAGAGTTTTGAGGACTTTGCAGATTTGTGGGGTTGGGGTCTGGGGAGTCCTTGGGGTTAAAAGTGTTTGTGGTTTTTGGCGGTAGGCCGGTAGCATAACGAATTAACGATGGGAGCACAACCACAGCCACACGGCAACCCCGCCGAACAAACGCCAACAGCAACGCCAACACCTCCTACCCTCTCACAAGATCAATTTCTCTCCTGGAAGCGCCAGAAGGTTCTCTCTCTCTATTAGGGTTTTCTTGTAAACTTGATCTACGACGTTGTTATTTTTCATACAATAATTTATGATGAACTTCTAGGTAAAAAATTAAATTCACAAATTAATCTTTCATAACTCCTAGGTGATTAAATACTGTTCAAATTTCTTGTATTGTAGTGATGATGCTATTAACAAAGTATAAGAGAGCCTTTCTTTGCATGTTAGTGTGGGGAGCGAGTAAGTTGTGATAACAAAGAAGGTTTAGGCTACTATTATGAAAAGTGGTTAACCATCTTGTATTACTGTTTGAATTCCACTGTGCAATAAGAGGCCTCTGTAGTCTTGTTATTGAGCATGGTTGGGACTAAATTCCTCAGGACAGCTGGATTTTCAGTTTATGCGCTGATTTTGATACAGTAAATGTTCACTTGAGGGGTTGTTTGCACGTTGGGATTTTAGAGGGGAATAGAGGGAACTCAAGGATGTGTAGTGTAAAAATTTAGTCAAATTCTGAGTCTCAGACTTTGATCCTCAAAATTTTAAAATATAGATTAGTTTACCTTACATGATGACAACTAAGATAGTATTGAGAATATGTTTAGATTAGTTCACCTATATTACCTTTATTTGTTACCAACATACTTGATTCACATGGTCTTGTAATACATTTTCAGGAATTTCAAGATCTAATTTAGCTTGTCTGTTATCTATGACATGTTAGAAGCCACTGGGGATGCATCCATGTCATCCAACGTGACATATTAATGAACACACAACAACACAATAATGAAAATGAAAGAGAAAAGGACAAATAGGTCCCTGACCTTTTGTCCCGCAGACATTTTTGTCCCTGACCATTGAAAAATACTTTTAAGTCCCTGACCTTCACAAAATTTGGACGGATCAGTCCCTCCGTCCAAATGCCTCCGTCAGGGACTGATCTGTCCAAATGCCTCCGTGAGGGACTGATCCGTCCAAGTTTTGTGAAGGTCAGGGACTTAAAAGTATTTTTCAATGGTCAGGGACGAAAATGTCCACAGAGTAAAAGGTCAGGGATCTATTTGTCCTTTTCTCAAAATGAAATTAAGGACTAATTTGACTCTTTCTGTTAGAAAGGTTATTTTCAAAATTAGAGACTAAAATGACTCGCGTACAAAACTTGATGGACCAAAGGGAATCATATGATTTCCTTTTAGTTTCTAACTTTTTGTATTATCTGGACACTATGTATATGATTTGTTTGATAAACTGCGTTTGGCAGATTATAGTATTATAGCCGAAGTTTATGAAATTAGTACTAAAACAAATTGTTTTCTAATTTCTAAGATAAGATGGCACATGCTGCCGATATAGACTTTTAGTTACAGTAGAGTGGATGTGTATTATGTATTCTGAAGTTTTGGTTGCATTTGTGATATATAATACCTTTGAGATGAAAAGAGAAAAAGCAAGGAACTTAGAATACAAATATATTCAATTCTGGAGTGGATCCTCTCATGTCAATTTTTCACATGACTTGACTCGTGTAATCTTTGATACATCAATTTCTAGTATTGAATGTCATGTATGGTGTATGGGCATAACAAATCAATGTAAAAAATTCAGAAGAGGTTCCATCCCCATTCAATTCAAAAGTCAGGCCTTCTGCTTGAGCAAATTAATTTATTCTATTCTATTCTATATATATATACACGAGTGGGAGGTCGTGGGTTACTTTATATTGAAATGAAAATTGGATAACCATATGGGATGGTTATTTATTAATATTGATATTGGATAATGTGTAATATATTACATTGGTGTATTGGAACTTCCTAGGTGAAAAGACTGCCAAAACAGATTGAAATTCTTTTATGCTAGTTGTTTGTGAGGAACCTTTTTCAGTTGCATGGAGTTTTTCATTTTTTATCCTCCATATGGTGTTGAAGCTGATAGTATTCATGCAAATTTCTGCAGGATGCAGCTGAATCAGCCAGAAAAGCTGAGGCATCGAGGAAACGCGCAGAGGATATTGCTGCAGGAACAGTCCAGATGAATGGCAGGGAGCTATTTCTGCATGAGCCGTGGGTCTTTGATAACTCACGTTATTAAGGTTTCAAAAGCTGTTTATGGTCATGATTTGATTACTTGTTTTATGAATTAGTGTCTTCATTTACGCATGTACTGGGAATGGCGTTCTCTTAGATGTTCATATCTTGGTGGCATTAGTTTTATTTTATCTTACTTCTTCACAATCTGATTAAGGAGCAATTTATGTCTGAAATATAAATTGTGTTCAAACTATAGCAGTAAAGAATTTTTTTCCCCCTTCTCACTTTCATGTTAAAATCGTATCTTTGTACTACCATGAAAATTACAGAATTTTAAAAGTTACTTTTATAAGTTGTTCATGGTGCTTAGAGTAGAACAAAAGAAAATCATTGAATTGCTGATTTCACTTTTCAACTTTATGATTGATTGGTATTTTCTGTTGCTATTTAACATCAATTTCATGAATTAGATTATTATTTGAAAAATGATACGAAAAATTACATGAAGCACTGAACAGGTTGATACACAAAATGGTTAATGAAGTTTGTGAACTTCAATGAAAAAATGATTAGTATTTCAGTTTTGGCCAAAATGATTCTTAATATGACGTGTAGCACATATATAGAATGGCAGCTTAAAAAATTTAAAAAGAAAGAAAAAAATCTTCTAAAGTAAAGAGAATGATAAAATGATAAAGTAATACTTCAATTATTTTTGAATTTGTAATTTTAGCATTTTAGTTCGATTATATTGATTAAAAGATGATTAAAGTATTATTTTATTACTTTATCCATTTTTTAATTTAGTGTTTGTTTGGGTGTGATTAAGTTGGTAAAGAAATATATTTTTTCAATAAAAAAGATTTTGTTTTATTTTTTAGTGTATTTAGTAAAATTTTAACAGTAAAAATAAAAATATTAGAAAAATTAAAAAATATCTATTTTAAGAAGTTATAATTCATATTTTTTTAAAAAAGATATTTTTTAATAATAAATAAACAAAAAAAGTACTTTAGATATGTGATTCTTCTTTTTGTCATTACAAATTGAGAAGGAAGATATGCTTTTCAACTCTCACAGTGAAAATGCAAGGGAATATCTTTGCTAGCCCTAACAATAATAACAAAGAAAATTAGAATAATATTTTCAGAAACCATTGCAATTAGCATTAAATATCTACAATAAACAATAAAATTAAGAGTGGTAAATTAGATGGTGATTTGAGTGTTGATATGAACGGTAAAATTTTCGGAAGAAGATGAAGTTAGGGTGATGGAGCCAGAGACTTTAAACCTGCACTGCTCGTATACTCAACTAGTTGCACAGATACTTGATAACAATGGAACATGAATCAAGAATTGAATGCATAAAGGTAAGTTCAGACTATGAGAACAAAAAATTGAAATGCAGCAAATAGAACTGAAGTTTATTCACCTAGAAAGAAGAATATTGTGTACATTGAAGCATGCATATTGCTTTATATATAGAGTTCACAAGAGCTGGATATAGCAATAGAAAAACAAAAAATATCAGAACACCAGAACAAAATAACAGAATTGGAAAGTTAGTTTTCGGTCTATAACTATCATTTTACATTTATTCACTCATAGCCTCCTTCAAACTTAGCAGTGGGTTGAAGAACCACTTGAAGTTTGTCTCTAAACTTGTGAAACAGAGGAACTGAAAGTGGTTTGGCAAAGATATCCCCAATCTGATCTATGGAGGGTATACGAAGAACATAAAGCTCTTTTTTATCACCATTTTCCTAAGGCAGTGAAGGTCAATTTCCAATGTTTGCATCTTGTATGAAACACTGGGTTGGCAGCCAATGAACATGCGCTTTGATTATCACAATATATGGTAGGTGCTATTGATTGTTGGACTCTAAGTTCCTTTAGAAGTTGCTGAATTGACACCAATTCTGACTGAGTTGTTGCCATGCTTCGGTATTTTGCCTTAGTGCTGCTGCGGCTAACCTTGGCTTGTTTATTGCTTCTCCATAACATAAGATTGCTTCTTAAGTATACACAGTAACCAGTTTTCTGTCCTCCAAGTCCTCTGCCCAATCTGAATCTGTAAAGGCAAGCAATCTCAAGTTAATACATTTTTGAAATCTAATACCTGCTAACACTGTACCTGCCACATATCATAGTATTCTTTTCACCGTTTTCCAGTATTCAATTGTTAATGAATGCATAAACTAAGAGACCTTGTTAACAGAAAAGGAAAGGCCAGGTCTACAGATAGGCAAGTACTGAAGGGATCCTACAACTTCCTTATACTGTCTCAGATTCTGAAAAGGGCAGCACCATTAGATGTTAGCTTCAAGGATAAGACCATAGGAGTTGGAGTTGGATTGACAGCATCCATATTAGCTTTTTGCAACAAGTCCGAGCATACTTTTATTGAGAGACGATGATAGATCCATCTGTTAAATAAGAAAATTCTAATCCAAGAAAGTAGCTAAGTTTACCAAGATTTTTGAGTGGAAATATGTTGTTTAGATCAGAAAATAGTTTATTGACTTCACCACTGTCACTGCCAGTGACAACAATATCATCGACATAGGTCAAGGGGAAGATTGTGAGTAGTATGTTTGAGAAAAAGTGAAATATCACTTTTAGTTCTAGTAAAGCCAAATTGTAATAGAGTTGCAGTCAATGTATTAAACCAAGCTCTCGGAGCTTGCTTTAATCCATAGATTGCTTTGTTTAACTTGCAAACCTGAGTTGGATTCCTAAATTGATAACCTAGTGGTGGAGACATGTATACCTCTTCTTCAAGAATGCCATTAAGAAAGGCATTGTCAAAATTGAATTGCCATAGTATCCATGGGAGAGATAGGGCCACAGTAATCACAATTCTCAATACTGTTGGCCTCACAACTGGACTATATATTTGACTGTAGTCGATGCCCTTGACCTGCGAGAAACCCTTTGCAACAACCTTGACTTTGTACCTAATTATGTTACCAAAAGGTCCTTTTTTATAGCAAAGACCCATTTAGATCCAATAGCAATTTTATTTTTTGGTAAATTAACTAGATCTCAAGTGTTACATCTGGCCAACGCCTGAATTTTAGCATCCATAGCACTCTTCCAGTGTTCCCACTGAAGATCTTGCCTAACATTCTTGGGAATGTTATTGATCAAATCATAAGGTTCTTCTGTACTAGCAACTAAATCTTGAGGTCTTTGACTTTTGGTTTTTGATCTTGTTAGCATATTATGAGTATTAGAAGGTGTAGTATTAGTTGTGTTTGTAGGAAGATCTAAGGGTAAGGGCACTTCAGGGCCAAAAATTGGAAAAGAAGGATTGGACCTAAGACTAGTATGAGAAGAGGTATGGTCTAACGATTGGGTGTTAGGATTGGTGGATGAACCATCACAGCTGCAGAGGAGTTCTGAGGTGGTGGTGAAATGCTAAAAGTGAAAGTGGATAGATCACTAGAGATGGTCGTATCTGCAGCTGTAAATTTATTGCCAAAGAGAGAAATATATGAAAAATCTCTTTCATAAAAAATCACATGCCTTGAAAGCTGAACTTTACCATCCTTAGTCATACACTTATAGCCCTATAGTGATTGTCATAGCCAAGAAATAAACACTTTTCTTATTTAAAGGCAAATTTAACTTTATTATAAGGTCTTAAGTAAGGAAAACAGGCACACTCAAATATTTTCAAATTATGATAAGCTGGTAATTTACCAAAAAGAGTTTCAAAGGGGATTTATTTTCTAATGTAGAACTGGGTAATCTATTGATAATAAACACTGCAGAAGTGAAGGAGTCTTCCCAAAAGAAACATTGGCAATGCTGCAGTAGCTAATAAAGATAGTCCTACCTCTGTTATGTGCCTGTGTCTTCTCTCCACACTACCTTCTTGGTGTGTGTGTATGAGGACATGAAATTCAATGCATAACACCATGTTCAGTGAGAAATTGAGTAAAGGAATGAGACCTAAATTCCATACCCCCATCACTTTGTAACGCTTTAAGCTACAATCCTGTTTGTGTTTCCATAAACACTTTGTAATTTTTCAAAGCTTATAGAGATTGTAATTTATGACTCAGAAAGAAAATAGTAGTGTATTTCGTATGAGCATTAATAAATGATATGTAATACCTAAATCCATTTCTAGAACGCATAGGGGTTGATCCCCAAATATCAACAAAAACTAGATCTAAAGGTGCTGCATAAACATATTCAAATTTAGTAAAAGGCAATTGGTGCATTTTGCTCATAGTGCAATATTCACATATTTGAACAAGATTAGAATCAAAAGAAGCGAAATCCCACATGTTTTCAAAACAGAATTAACAGTTTGCATTGAACAGTAACCCAAATGTTTATGTCAAAGGTCAATAGTTACATTCTTATTGCTTTGAGCTACAAATGCTATTTGAGGAGGGGGTTTGGTGTCACTGCTATTACAAAAAACTGAATTATTCAAAGAACCAAGTACTAAAGATTGATCAGAAATAGGAACAAACAAATTGGTAAAGGAGTATATTCCATTTTTAGCTTTGCCTTGGAGAAGAACTTCTTGAGAATTTTGGTCACGGACAATACAATCATAAGGCCAGATTCAAAATACACATGATTGTCTAAAGCAAATTGAGAGACACTTAATAAATTCTGTGTAATTTGAGGAACATAAAGTAATTTTTGTAAAAGAAACCCGATTTTACAATTTTTATCACAAATAATAGATTTTCCTTGGGCAAGAATTTGTGTAACTTGGCTATTACCTACAAACAATTGTTCAAATCAGAAGTAGAAGGAGTGGAAAGTCAGTAAATTGAGCAAATCTAGTGTCACATGGTGGCTTGCCCCTGAGTTTGGGTACCAAACAGATTCTGGATAGGGATTAGGGTTGGAGAAGTAGGCACGGGGTTGATGAAATTAGGAAGATGGAAGTGGTGGTTGTGTGTTGGAGTAGCCATATACAGACTGTTGTAATTGGGATCCATTCCCATAGGCTTGAAAATTAGGATTGATACGATAAAAACATGTTTGAATCACATGACCCTGACGACCACAAAGTTGGGACAGAGGTCAATTTCCTTGATTGAAAAAGTGACCTCCTCTTCCAAACGTTCTGTAACACTCTATCATACAGAACTTTACGTTTAAACTGTAAAATAAAGGTGGTGTGGTATTACGACTTCTAAAATAATAATAATACACACACACACACACACACACACACACACTAGCAACAGGGTGTCAAGGATACGAAATAATCAAGCTCCGAACTCAACCTGCAAAGCTAAGGTTGGCTGGAGAATATTTACATACATACATATAAAATCTGAGTCCCAAAATACACAAAAAGAAACCTTAGTTCTCCATAAAACCTCTATAAGGTGCAAAAGTAAAACAAGTTTATAAGGAGAATTCTATACATATGGATATATATAAACAGAACAAAATATAATATCCCAAAAGTCCCACTTCGCTGCAGAGAACTCCAAACGCCTAGTGAGGTGCCTCTCGACTTGCATTTGAAAAACACAAACATCCGTATGAAATGAGAACCGAGGGTTCTCAACATGGTAAAGGTACCCACATATATAAGATATAAGGTCCCAGAAAAGCCAGAGGTAATCCTAGAACTTTGACACTCAAATCATAAAACTTAAGGATTTAAAACGGAAACCATAAACATGGGTGGTTCTCTAAGGTTCCTAAACTTAACCAAACTCTAGCCCAAAACCCTTAATCCTTCACCTTCCTCCAATCCTCCAACTCCGGTGGAACCACACAGACAAACAAATAGACAAGACAAACACAATTAGAGTACAGGTAATGCAGATAGCATATATAGCAATTAGGCATACTAATACACAAAGGCACTCCCAATTAATGCACACAAAAGCAAATCAAACATATGCATATGATGTATGCATGTCCTATGAATGATGAGTCTGATGTCGGTTATAAAGCTAACCTGACATGTTCGGCTGCTAAACCCTGGACAGTCCCCCGTGCGCGCATCCCCAAGGGTCTATGCATAGCTTTTTCTCATTCATAATTAATTTCTGCTCATTGGGAGAATTTTCGGGGCGTTAAAGTGCCCAGTCACCACTTGCAACATAAGGTCAACAGAGTATCGAGTCTCAATCTGGAGCACGTGGTGGCAAGCCACTGCTCTTACCCAGGAAAACTCGTATCTCAGATAAAAGAAGTGCATAAGCCACATTATCATTTATATTCAGTCATAATCATTCATAATCATTCATTATGGCCATAAACATCACATATACACCATATTTCTGCACTTCTAATACATAATTTATCATATTTCAAGCTTACTTTATTTCCAAGCTACCACCCCTTCCTAACTTCATCTCATCACTAAGCATACAACTAAGGTTTAGAGGCTAAAAGAGTATAAATAGAGGTTTAAAAGTTCAAAATTATGTTTTAAAATACAAAATGCATTTTGCTGAAAATAAGGGTTCCGCATACGTGGGCATGGTCTCGCGTACATGGGGTATCAACCCGAGAGGATTGGCCGCGCTGCGTGCTAACATTCACGTACACAACCCCTCAAAAATTCAGTTCTCGTGTACGCATACACCTGCTCGCGTACGCGAGACACCAAACCCGAAGGGAATGGCCGCGCCGCATGCGAGTGTCTGCATACGCGGATTCTGCAGGGTAGGCCAAATTTTTAAGTGTTGCAGAATTTCAGTTTTACGCACCGAACTTTCGACGCATATAACTTTTTCGTTTTAAAATATTTTTCATCCGTTCTTCAAATGGTGTAAACTTCCTGGACCCAATTTTCATACGAAATATGTTTGAAAGGGTTTTGGAGTCCGGAAGCCGGGTTATGGCTCGCCGAAGATCGGTCAAAAATCGATTTTTCACAAAATCTATCAAACCTCTATTTTCACAAATCTTATAACTCTAAGCTTTTTAACAACATCTAAACATAAAAATCCACATTCCAATGCTCAATTCATTTCATAGTACCCCAATACACAGCTCCAATAATCTTAACATCTTCAACTCACAATTAATCAAACTCAACCTCAAAATTCATATTCAATTCACAATCATATACTCAACTATCATCATTCTCACCTCAAGTACACCATAATCTATATAACATACTTCATTATTCATCAAGCTATCATCATCATGGTTCATCATTATCAATAATTCACTAATTTCAATATCATCAACCCATTCTCAATTAACAATATAATTCAACAAATACAGCAACATCTATAACGCAAGTCGTCATTCTCATCAATCATCATTATACATTATAACAAATTCAATCTTTCACCAAAACCACTAACATTATCAATTTCAGAATGTTCAACTTATCCTAAGTCGTCTAGCCTAAGTTTTTACGACACCGTACATATTATATACAAGAAATCAAAATCATACCTTGGCCCATTTCCTCGTATAACCCAAAGACAACTCAACTAAGCAAGTTTACAAGCTCCACCACCAAAATTCAGCATCCAGTGCTCCCAATCAAGCTTCCATCTCCTCAATTATGCTTCAAATCACATATATACACTACTTATTTCATATCATTATATCCATACATACACACTCAATACCCAAACACATATAATCAAGGAATTCAATAGGATTTGAGAGTTCTCACCTCATCAATGGAGAATTGGGTCAAAACTTGGCAAGCTCACTAAGCTAGCTTGATCCTAAACATTAAAACTAACAAAATCTCAACATCCAATTCATAGAATTTTAAAAAATTAGGGAAGGAAGAACTAAGATTGAGATTGAAATTTTCTTACCAAATTGACTACTGGACTTTGTAGAGCTCAACGCGATAGATGCGTGGCCACAAACAGTGCGGCGATCGGAGCTCGGAGCTAAAAGTTTTGAGGAATTGAATGAAATCCAAGGGTTTGTAAATTTTGATATGTTCTTCCCCATTTGCTGAACTTTCAGGTTTCAACATGTTTGCATGAAGAGTGTAACGGCCTAGCCCCGAAGAAACGGCGCTTTTTCGGGATCAAACGAATTTTTACAGAATTTTTAGAAATTTCTATGCATATAAGCACCTCCACTGCACAGGTGCTGCGTCATCAAGCTGCTGAGTCAGCAGCTTGATTGCACAGGACACCTCTCCTAATCTAAGTAGGCACGTCGCGAAGAGTTGCGTTTTTGAGCCACTTCGGGCCCGAATTTCAA
>QBTX01002256.1:0-22834 GCA_003063285.2 Arachis monticola
GTATTGAAATGTTGTGGAAGATAGGCATGGAGGAGGCCAGGTTAACTGGGAGTACGTTGTTTTGGGGGTCGTTGTGATAGGGCGTGGGCGTCCAAGAAGAACGCACGCCACTGGGCCGTTCATCCCGGTCCGTTAACCGGGTAGCCCATCCTTGGTGGCCCCCCGGTTTAAAAACCGCCCAGGAAAAAGAGAAGGCATCTTCCTGGGCATTTAACGTTCTAAGATTGGGACTAGCGTCCTGGGCGTTCAGAAAAAACGCCCAGTGACAAAAGGGGTTTCTGGCGTTTCACAAGCCGACGCAGAGAAAGAAAGCAACAGCTGGGCGTTGAAGGCCCATTTGTTGCCCATTCATGGCGTTGAACGCCCAAAACAGTGCAGCAGTTGGGCGTATTAAACGCCAGGCGATGGTGGGCGAGGCAGGTAAAATTCGTTTTTCTTCAAAAATTTCATTTCGTAATTTTTAATTGTTGATCAATTCCAATGATTTCTTGCATAAACAATGGTTTACCAAATATCATCTTCAATTTCCAAAAATTCTTAATCCTAATTTCTAAAATTCCTAAATTTCTGAAATCCTTTTTTCAAATGATTTTACATGCATCTTCATCCATAAAAGACAGATGATTTCACAAGTCTCATATCAATCTCATTTTTTTAAAGTTTTCAAAAATGTAATTAATCTTTAAAATCTTTTTCAAATTAAAAATTTGCAGATTTATTTCAGATCTTTTTAATTATATCCTTTTCTTGATCATATTTAGTCTTTTATTTTTTTTTTTTTTTTTTTTTTTTTCTTTTCTTATTTTCGAATCACACCCCATCCCTTATTTCACTTTCGGCACCTTGGCGTCCCGCCTCTCACGAGGCACTTCGTATCATTCTACACTTGCTCTCCTCCTATCCCTGCTTCTCCTCTGTTTCTTGCCTTGAGGACAGCAAACCTCTAAGTTTTGCGTGTGCTTATCCGTGATCCAAAAACATACTCACTTTGACGGCATCGGCCTAAAGCGAAACAAGCCCAACACAAAGGGCAAGAAAGAGAATACTCCAAAGCCACTTTAGAATCAAGGGAACGTATCTGTAGTTAATAGACATACAGAAAATTCACACGAGACACATGGAGGGTGCTCAAAATAATGATTCACAGATCAGTGATCCCGGAAGTCAAGGTCGATCTGAAAGAAGATGAATATCCAGAGATCCAAGAACAAATTTGAAACAGGAACTGAGAAATCCTAGCTAAAGTCCCTGGTGAACAGATAAAAGAAGCTGGATAAGGACATGGTTTCGGGGTAGTTTCTATGCTAATTCTTATAGCAGACAAACAGGCAAAGAATAATTGGAGATGCCCTCTATGACCATCAGATCTTAGTCAGAGGAAAGATCATCCATACCAACTCTAACAAATCAGGGGAGATCTATTAAGCCTTCCTCAACTGAAGACTGACCCAGACTCCCTCTTAATAGGAGAGAATGATGAGGGTAATAAAAGGCTTGACAAATTTCTAGAGGATATATGCATCCCTGAAGTCAGGTGGACCACCAGCACGACTGCCATCCCAAATCAACTCAAAAAGTCTTAAACCTGTAAGCCAGGAGGCCTGCTTGGATTTTCGATTGGGCGTGCTCATATTCCCTACTAGCATCTGTTCTGAAGTTACCATTAAAGAGCAGTGATGATTCGCTGCATCATGTTGGGAAAAGGAGTAGAAGTCCATCAACTGATCTCGTGTGAACTATAAACAAAATAAGCAAACAAAAATTCCAAAGGAATGCAAGATTGGCCTATCAAGCTTAATTTTTATGCTCTGCAAAGATGCCGGAGTGAAGATGGGAATAACAGAGTATATTAGTTAAGAGGCAATCATCTAGAATAAATCATGCGACAGACCATCAGCTGCAGGATGATCCAATCAATAGGAGAGCACAAGAAGTCCTCTCAGAACTTCCTCAATTCGGATATTGGGAACATCTTGAGGCATCTATTTCCCAAGATGCAAGAAGCTATGAACCAAATAAGGGAAAGAACAGAACAATTTCACAGCTACGATGCTTTGCAAACTGTTTAAGGAACAAGAAGAGCAAAGGGCGTGATTTAAGGGAGCTGAAGCGCTAGAAATTAATCCTTGAAGGCACCAAGGCCCCACGAGATAGAGGAGCATCTACTTCTCAAAACAAAGGTTGTTGAGTTCTAAATTTGCTTTACTCTGTGTTATAATGTTATTATAGCGACAATTTACCTTAGGAGATATTATAGGTAGTAGTAGTAGTAATTAGTATATCTATTCTGGTTTTATTCCCAATTAAGTTATAATTTATTTTGTCTCATCATCATCCAGGACATCATTAAAATAGTAGGATAACTTAGAATAAAGAAGTATTTATTTTTTCGAGTTCTGATAATAAAATATATCTATATGTGGTTGGCAATACCTTTTTGTTTCTCTGAATGAATGCTTGAACAGTGCGATATTTTTATCTTGAATTTATTTATGAATATCTGGCTCCTGAATGATGAGGAACAACGAAAAATACTCTAACCTTGATGATCTGAAAAATCATGACAGTTTGATCTTGAGCAAGAAAAAGCAAGTGAAAAAAAAATTACAAGGAAGCATTGGATAAAAGGATCAGGTTTTGACGTCATCAGGCCAGGGTAAATCAAGCTGTCCCTAACCTGTGCTTGCTTGGCATGCAGGTCCAAGTGAAAAGTTTGAGACTGAGTGGTTAAGCGGTCGTGATCCAAGCAAAAGAGTGTGCGCTTAAGAGCTCTGGACACCTCTAACATGGGGACTCTTAGCAAAGCTTTGAGTCACAATCTGAAAAGGTTTCACCCAGTTAAGTGTCTGTAGCATTTATGTATCCGGTGGTAATATGGAAAACAAGTGCTTAGGGCGCGGCCAAGACTCATAAGTATCTGTGTTCAAGAATCAACATACTACACTCGGAGAATCAATAATACTTATCTGAATTCTGAGTTCCTCAGGATGCCAACACTTCTGAATTTCAATGGATAACAGGGATAATGCAAAATCTGTTTTTAGAAAACAAAAGACGCTACAAGGCTCACTCTAATAGTAATCTGGGCTCATTTAAAATACTCATAAGATACTTATTGCTTCTTAATTACTTTTCATGCCTATTTTTTTATCTACGGTTGCTTGAGGACAAGCAAACAGTTTAAGTTTGGCTGTTGGTGTGAGCGGATATTTTATATTTTTTTTTTAGAAGTTTTTTATTTAGACTTCTTCTTTATATATGCTTTAATTTGGTTGTTTCTTAAAAAGTGTTTGGAAAAAATAAAAAAATCATATTTCTGGACTTTATATGAGTTTTGTTGTGTTTTTCTTGTGATTTCAAGTATTCTTCTGGGCTGAAATGGAGGGAGCTGAGAAAAATCTGTAGTTACGGCTGAAAAAGGACTGCTGATGCTGGTTGATCCTGACTTCTGCACTCGAATGGATTTTCTGGGAGCTACAAGAGTCCATTTGACGCGCTCTCAACCGCGTTAGAAATTAGACATACAGGGATTTCAAGCAATATATATTGTCCATACGTTGCGCGAGAAAGACGACGTAACTGCGTTCAACGCAGTATCATGCCTGCTGTTCTGGCGTCCAAGCGCCAAGAACAGGTTACAAGTTGGAGTTAAACTCCTAAACTGGCACCAGAATTGTTGTTAAACGCCCAAAACAGCCCCAGGCACGTTAGAAGCTTAAGTCTCTAGCCCAAGCACACTTCAAGTGGGCCCCAGAAGGTGATTTCTGCATCAATCTAATCATAGGTTTTAACCTCATTTTCTGTAAAGCGCTAGGTTACTCAGTTACTATTTAAAACTTTTTAGAGACTTATTTCTGGTACCTCATAACATTTTTCAGATCTGAATTTTATACACTTTGACGGCAATGAGTCTCTAAACTCCCTTGTTGGGGGTAAGGAGCTCTGACAGCGTTCAAATGAATTAATGCAATTGTTTCTATTTCCTCATTCAAACGTGCGTGTTCTTATCTAAGAATGTTCATTCGCGCTTAATTTGAAGAAGGTGATGAATGGCCGTGACACCCATCACCTTCCTCAATCCCTGACCGTGTGCTGACAACTCACCTCCGTTTCTACACCAGAATTTGAACTGAGCTTTCTCTTAGATTCCTTAATCGAGACTCTTCGTGGTATACGAGCTAGAATTGATGGCGGCCACGCTTGAGGATCCGGAAAGTCTAAACCTTGTCTGTGGTATTCGAGTAGGAATTCAAGATTGAGGTGGCTGTTCGACAGAGCTTCAAAGCTCACGATGTTGGCTAAGGCGTGATGCCAAACGCAAAAGGATCAATGGATTCTTTTCCAACATGATCGAGAACAACAGCTTGATGATTTAGCCGTGCTGTGACAGAGCTTATCTGGACCATTTTCACTCAGAGGATGGGAGGTAGCCACTGATGGTGATACCTACATAACAGCTTGCCATAGAAGAATTTGCACTTTTTCCATGGATGGAGTAAAGTTTTCATTACAAATTCAGAAGACAAAGATCATTTCCAAAATCTCGCAACAGTATTTCCATTACTGGCTGTTACAAGTTAATTTAATTCTGTTTTTTATTTTGTCTAATAATTTCGACTGATATTTTAATTGACTATCCTGACTAAGAATAATAAAATAAAATAATAGCTTGCTTCAAACCAATAATTTCCGGTGGGATCGGACCCTTACTCGCGTAAGGTATTCCTTGGAAGACCCAGTGCAATTGGCTGGTTTAGTTGTCTTCGGATTGGCAATTCGTCGGCACGCAAGAAACCAGCACAGGCTGATTCAGTCGTGCTGTGACAGAGCTTTGGACCATTTTCAGCTGACGAGGATGAGATGTGGCCATATTACAAGTAGTGATGCCGCTATCATAACAGCGTTGCCATGGGAGGAGTTGAAGGACTTGGAGGAAGGCAGTAGGAAAGCAGAGATCCAACAGGGACAAAGCATCTCATACACTTATCTGAAACTTCCAAACCAATCGATTTACATAAGTATTCTTTCATGCTATTTTTAATGCTTTATTTAATTATTATTTTTGAACCATTATATAAACGCATTTGAGTCTCTCCTAACTAAGACACGCACTCTCTCCGGTGATAAATGCAGAAAGATGACCATAGCTTGCTTCATACCAACAATCTCCGTGGGATCGACCCTTACTCACGTAAGGTATTACTTGGACGACCCAGTGCACTTGCTGGTTAGTTGTGACAAAGTGTGATTCACGTTTGAGAGCACCAAGTCTATTGGTGCCATTATTGATGATCACAATTTCGTGCACCACCATCACCACAAAATAATTCATGTCATTATCCAAATGGTGGTTGGGAATATCAACAAGGAATGATAGAGTATGAACACTTCATAGAGACACAAGATGACCCATATTTTGATGAATCTAACAACTACTCATATTGTGGCTGGGAAGGTCAAAACCAAAGAGATTGTAATGCTCCATATTCTATTCATCAAGAGACATAATCATTTGAGCGTGCTTTCAATAAATTCATGCAAAGTTGCTCCCCAGAATCCCAAATGATCCATATAGTGATAAATTCAACAATTACTGAAGTTGTGGGTGGGATGATCAAAATCAAGGAGAAATCAATAGTCCACACTCCACTCATCAAGAGCCATCATCACTTGAGCAAACCTTCAACTCATTTATGCAAAATTACCCAACATCACCTCATAGTTTTTCATTTGAAAATTCTTCATCACTTGACTATGCCTCAACAGAAAATTCCTTCCAAAACTCACAACCCACATAAACCTCTCTGAACCAAAGACTTTCAAAGCTTGAATCCATGCTTGAAAGATATGAAGAGGAGACAAAGAAATCTTGGAAGGAACAAGAAAACTCCTTCAAAAGCGTGGAAGTGCTGGTGGACCAAATGTTGAGTGTAAAGGAGGAAGTAGAAGAGCAAGATGACGAGGCCCCTGTATCAAGTGAAATTTCAATGAAGAATGAGGTGGTGGAGGTATATAAGCCAAGGATTTTTTATCCACAGAGGCCACTTGAGATGACAAAGGAACATGAAAACTCACAACCCACACAAACTTCCCTGAACCAAAAACCCTCAATACTTGAGTCTGTGATTGAAAGATATGAAGAGGAGATGAAGAAATCTTGTGAAGAACAACAAACCTCTTCCATAGAAGTGCTGTTAAATCAAATGTTAAGTGCAAAGGAGGAAGTGGAAGAACAAGGAGACGAGGCTCCAATACCAAGTGAAACTCCAATAACGAAGAAGGTTGTGGAGGTATATGAGCCTAGGAGTCCATACCCACAGAGGCTGATTGAGGTGATAGAAGAACATGAAAACTTCCTCCCAAAGGACTCAATGGAATATCATGTAGAAGAAAAGGAGGAAGTCAATCAAAGGAATCCATACTCAAGTGAGGCAGAGAGTTGCATAGAGGAAGGGTTCATTAAACCACCAATTCAAGAGGCTTTTGATGAAGAGCATACTCCAAACATCACACAACACCGAAGTCTGGATATCCACGAAGTGAAGGCAACCAACAAGAGCATCAAAGAGAGGATTGTGACCAAGCTACCAATAATCATATCCATGAAGAAGAAATGGTCAACCACAAGCAATCCAACCCCTGCTGCCCCAACAAGCAAAGCAAATCAAGCAAATAACAAAAGGAAGCTTACTGGGAAGGGGCCAAGACAGGGGATACTAGCTGGCTTCTCTTCTCCCCTGAGGTCATTCCTCTTGACAAACTGGAAGAAGAGGAAAAAAGTCATCAGCAGCATGTCAAGCTAATGACACTAAAAGAGTGCTTGTTGGGAGGCAATCCAACTAGAGGTAGTTTTCCTTTCTTAGTTATTTTAATAAAGAAGTTTAGTAGATTTCTCTGAATTACAAGGAGCTAAGTTTAGTATTGCACACCAAAGAATTTAAGGGTGAATGTGTAATTTTAAGTTTGGTGTTCCACCACAGATTTCATTAAGAACACATTGCACCCTCAGCATGATTAATTATTAGCTCCAAACAATCAGAGAAACTTCTCAACAGTTGTTTAGTTTCTAGTTTATGGTCTATTATATAGTTCTTAATCTGTTTTCTAGCTCTTAGTTTGTTTTCTAGTTCATAGTTGCTTTCTAGTTCATAGTTTACTTTCTTGATAAAAGTACTTGATGTTTCATGCATATATTAACTCTGCTGCATATAAAAGTAGGCAAGGAACTAAGTTTGGTGTTCCCACACCAACTTAAGTTCAGAGAATCACAAGTATACATGCATGCTAACTGTTGCTCAAGTGCTTGGAAAACAAGCAACTTTCAATATCTTTGTAGGAAGTCATTCAATTTCTTGGAGGGAAAGATACATCATCATGTGGAAGGACAAAGGAAGGGCATGAAACCCAACAATGACAATGATACAGAGGAAACAAATGGACTCCAAGAGGTTATATTGTTCCCAGACTAACCTTAGCTCAAATATGACATTTCAAAGTGAAATTTTGCCCTGTTAATTAGTGTCCTGTTAGTCATAAGTCAATTACTATTTGTTTGTTTTTATAGCTTGCTAGTTAAAGTGATTTTATCATCTCATCTTGCTTGAGTCATATACTTTGTTCCTCATGCTTGAATAAAAGAAAAATTATTGTGAAGCAGAGAAAGAGTAAAGGTCTGGTTTGATATAAGACAGAATAAGGTTATGTGGTGGTGTATGCTGGTTCATTAGTTGATTTATGAATAAGGCTGTATGTTGGCACAATTTCAAAATATGAACTTGAGTTACATTTCATGAGACTTGACAAATGAAAAAGGTCCATAAGAAAGAAAATGCAAGAGAAAGAATCAAAAAATAAATAAACAAGGCTGGGCACCAAGGGCTTGAGATTTGGACATATGCCTGTGATGCTCTTGCACAAAGATCAGCTTCGATGACTAAGTTCTAAGGGGTGCTTCATCACCTGGTGACGAACGGACTTTTGCCGGTAAAGAATTTCACAAAAATAATCACGTTGTAAGTATAGCTTCTAAACCAACAAAGAGTCTTTTCGCACAAAAGTTTTGTTTATCACTTAAGCAAACCCAATAAAATTTGTAACTGAAGTATTTAAACCTCGGGTCATCTTTCAAGGAATTGCAGGGATGTATGATTTATTATTGGTTATGGAAAAGTAACTTTTGGGTTTTTTGAAAGGTTTGAACAAGGAATTTAGATGGCAAGAAAATAAATTAATAACTAGAAAAACTCTTGGCAAAGTATGAGAACTAGAAATCCCATCCTAGTTATCCTTATCAGTTGTGATGAGAATTGTTTATTGCTCCCACTTACTTAACCCTTACTAAATAAAAAAAAGTCAAGTGGACTAATCAGTTTGATTCTTCAAATCCTAGTCAACTCCTATGGAAAGACTAGCGTTAGAGGAATCTAAATCAATTAGCGAATTCCAATTTTCAATCAGCACTGAGTTTGATAACTCAAGTGTCACCAATTACTCAATCAAAGCCAAAGGGGGAACAATCCAAATTATTTATATCATAAATAAAAGAAAGCAATCATAAATCTGAAATACCTCAAATTATATTAAATATAAAATCAAATCTAACATGAGAATTCATAAATCAAAGTAATAGAATAAATAAAAATAGAAGAGAAACCAAATTAAAGGAATATTGAACCTAAAATTGAGATGAAGCAATCCTAAAATTAAGAGAAATCCTAAATCCTAAATCCTAAGAGAGAGGAGAGAGCCTTTCTCCCTAAAAACATCTAAAACCTAAAATTGTGAATTATGAATGAATGTTGTGTCAATGTTGTTCCTTGAATGGATGTATTCTCCCACTTTATAGCCTCTAATATGTGTTTTCTGGGCCTGGATTTGGGCCGAAAAGGAGTCCAGAAATCGCTGGGGATGTTTTCTGCAATTTTCTATACATGGCGTCCGTCACGCGTGCGCGTGGGTCACGCGTGCGCGTCATTTGGATGTTTTTCTTGTCACGCGTACGCATCGTTTGTGCTTTGCACTAGGCATGCGTTCACGTCATCCACGCGTCGCTTGGAATCTGCGCGAGTCACGCGTCAGCGTCGTCCATGCGTGCGCGTCGCTGCCATTTCTGTCAAAACTTCATTTTTGCGCATTCCTTCCACTTTTGCATGTTTCCTTCCTGTTCTCTAAGCCATTCCTACCTTATAAAGCCTGAATACACTCAACACACATATCACGGTATCAAATGGTAATAAGAGGGGATTAAACATAGAAAATTTAGGGCCAAAGAAACATGTTTTCAATCATAAAACAAAATCAGGAAGGAAAAGGTAAAACATGTGATTTCTATGAATAAGTGTGAGAATAATGGATAAAATCCACTAGATTAAGCACAGGATAAACCCTAAAAATGGGGTTTATCAACCTCCCCACACTTAAACATTAGCATGTCCTTATGCTAAGGTCAAGAGAACTGAAAGAGTGAAGGAGGAATGGTAGGATGTATGAAATGCAACCTATCTATTTGAATGCAACTACATGCAAAATATTTTTACCTACTTGGTTAAGGTAAATAAATCTTCCAAGAATAGATATGAACTAAATTTCACTAATTCAAATCATAAAATGAAGTACAAGTAAACTTGTAAAAAGAAAGCTCATGAAAGCCGGGAACAAGGAATCGAGCATCAAACCCTCACTAGAAGTGTATGCACTCTAATCMCTCAGTTGTTTAAGGTTCGATCTCTCAATTCTCTACTAATCTTGCTTTCTAAGACTTGCTTTTCTTCTACCAATCAACAAAGAATTAATGCACAGATACACATATCAAGAGGTCTTTTAAAGGTTCTAATGGGGTTAGGGTCAAGGTAGGATTGTATTTGGTCAAGTAGACTAAAATCTGAATCCTTAATTAACTTAAACTTCCCACTTATCTTAGGACAATCCATATAATCATAATATAAAATCAATAACTACCCAGTAACTGTGTTTACTACATATTTATGCATTCCAAGTTTTGAGTACAGTACATATGCAATGCTATCACCATTTACTTTGGGGAATTGTGTCCCCTGTTTTGTTATTTGCTCTTTTTCTTTTCTTTTTCTCTCTTTTTTTAATCAATTTTTTTCTTCCTTTTTTAATGCATATGATTAAGGTATTGAATGCATAAACATGTTCTTAACATTTTTCACATTTTCACAGAAAGTCTAACATACTCAATTCCCAAACCAAACTTTTCCAAACCCACTTTCCCCACACTTAATTCATGAGAACTCTCACTAGTCTAAGCTAACCAAGGATTCTAATTAGGAACATTATTGTTTTCTACTTAGAGTTAGTGATGTGGTAAAATAAGGAACAAATGGGATAAAATAGGCTCAAATTGGTTTACAAAGGATAATGAAAAGGGTAAGGCCATATGGGTATGTAAGCTGAGTGAAACAAGGCCTCAATCATCTAAGTATATGCATACATTAAACAATGGAAAGATAGAATCAAGCAAGAATAATATCACAATATTAGAGAGAGAAACACACATCAAAAATAAAATATTGGTTGATAAAATGCAACCAATCAAATAGGCTCAAAATCTCACTGGTTTTGTGTGTTCGAACTCTAAAACAATGTTCCAAATTAAAATTTCTTCAAACAAGTAACACAAAAATTTTAATTTAAATTAGTGAAATACTATAAAGAGTTTCTTGAAAAAGAAAATATTACTTTAACCAAGTGGTGGTAAAATATGGACAAAATCAAACAAATATGCAATCAAATATGCAAAAGCAACAATGAACAAACAAAGAAAATAAAACATTGGTGTTGAGACGTGCAAGTGGACGTGGGTTGTGAGTTACAACTGTTGCTCTTTCTCTAAAGAATGTACAGATGGATTTCTTTGTCTCCCCATTAAGAAGTTTTTCCTCTCCCTTCTTGGTGGCCATCTTGAAAAAAGAGGAAATAAAGAAAAGTAACCCAAAAACAAAGATAGGAAACAGATAAAATATGGTTGGGTTAATGCCAAATGATGCGAGTCTCAATTACATGGTAGCTACAACATGTATGTGAGAAGATAATAGGAGCAAACAGCATATCAATAGTGCAAGAATTGTAACAACAAGGGAGAGAGTGAGGGTAATGCAAGATAGTATAAGTGCATATCAATGCAAAAGGAATACCAGTATTACAAAAATTAGCATTGACTTATGAATAATAATACCCAATCAGAATAAAATAAGTCATGAAACACCGGAATAGTGCAAGAAAAGATGCAACAGTTGAATAAGAAAATTTAACACCAATGGAAAAATAATAAATTTAGAAAAGAAAATAAAAATATGCACAAAATTAAAATGTAATGAATGAAAGTATGCAAATAAATTAAGTAAAATAGGATGAGAGTGAAGAAAGATGAGAAGTTAAAGAGATGAAGAAGAAGTAAGTAAGAAAGAAAGAAGAAAGAAGAAAAGATAGAAGAAATTAGGATTAGAAAAGAAAAGAAAAGATAAGTGGTGGCGCAGGGATCTGGTGGTGTTACGTGAGTGACGTGCACGCGTACTCCATACGTACGCGTGGGTCACGCAGATGGGGAGACGACGCGTCAGCGTCGGTCACGCGTACGCGTGACCGAGGTTGTGTTACTCGCGCGAAGGCATCCTTGCGCGCGCACAACTCTCTGTTTGTCTTGGGGTGTGTGCCAAAATAACATGTGACACGGGCGCGTCATTGACGCGTACGCATGAATGGTCAGAATTTGAAAATGGCTCACACGCGTCAGGGACGCATATGCGTGGGTGAATTTGTGCCTTGGGGACAGTGCCCGCACCAAGCCAGCACAACTTTCGGCCTGACACCTCTTTACGCTGATTTTTCTAGGTCATGCGTCCGCATCATTGATGCGTACGCGTGAAGTGCCAAATGTTCAAAATGACGTGCACGCATGAGGGACGCGTGCTCGTGGTGGTGCTTGTGCGATTGGCACACTTTTTGCATTGCTCCCACACAACTTTCTGCCACTTTTTTTTATATGCAATATGCAGACGCAAATGTAGAATGCAGGTGAATATGCAGAAATTATGAATGAACACTAGTAAAAATAACATAAAATAAGATTAAGAATAAAAAGGAACGATTATACCATGGTGGGTTGTCTGCCACCTAGCACTTTTAGTTATTGTCCTTAAGTTGGACATCTGCTGAGCTCCTTGTCATGGTGGCTTGTGCTTGAACTGATCCAGGAATCTCCACCAATATTTGTTCTTCCAATAGCCTCTGGGATCCTAAACTGGCACAAAATGCATTCAAGCAAGTGGAAGCAAGTGACAAGGCCCCAAGAGTGATGACTGTTGGAATGAATTCTGGGGTCCCAAACCTTGCTTTTGCACCCGTCTTCTTTTTTAGCAATATTGTTCCATCCGGGTGGCAAGCAGTCTAAATTCTCATTGAAGCAGCCAAACAACATCCTAGACCTATTCAATTAAGCTCTACACCAACCTTTGCATTTAAACTTTGAGCACACAACCATGTTGAACCTTGCTTGACAACTCCAACCACTAACCATCTTCCTCTTACGCTTAATGCCACAAAGAGCTCTAAGTTGACCATCCATCTCTAGTAGCCTATATTCAAGTGGGAAAGTAAAGGTTAAGGATAAGAATTTTACCCACTTGAATGTTGTACTGGACGGTAATGGCTTTGGAAGAGGTGTTTCTAATAATCTTGCAAGCTCCACTCCTTTATGCTCTTCTCTAACAACTTCCACCTCTTTGCAAGCTTCTTCAAATTCAACCTCTTTCTCTTGGTAGCTTTCTTCTAATTCAATCTCTTCTTCACTGCTTTCCAAAGGCATGGGAGGTTGTGCTTCTTCTTCTTTAATCTCAAAGTCAAGTCCAATGGGAGAGGATTCAATTGTAGATAAGCATTCATCAATGATTGAGTCTATTTCTTGATCAACCTCTTCAAAGTCTTCAACCAAGCTATGCCTTGGAGGCTGTACACCCTCCTTAACATCAATTTTAAATGTCTTTGAAGGGAACTCTATAACTTGACTTTCCCATGGAGGTCCAGCATCTCCTAAGTCTACAACCACTTCTTTTTCTTTAATAATTACTACTTTGTCCAGTTGTTTTAGTATAAAATCGTACTCCTCCTTGATGATTTATGTTCTATGACAACTCCCTTTAACGACTCCTTCATCTGTAAAGGTCTCTCCTACCTTCACCCTTTGGGCCTCCTCTTGCTCCTTTGGAAATAAGGCCACGTGTAACCGATCCATCGCGATTGCATCCCTAAGACGATCCCTTCTCTCTTGTTCCATGTCCATAGTATAATTGGGATCATCTTCCTCTTGGATTGATGGATGTAGGTGCTCTTCCATAAAGGGTGGTGATGGGATGGAAAGATCATTATGTGGTTGAAAAGGAAGTGCACTAGAGCTTGAGGGTTGAGTATTCGAGGTAGAGGATTGGTCCATGCGGGATGTGAGAGCTTGAAGAGTAGAGGTGAGACTAGTGATAGAGGCAAGTGTGGTATGAAGCTCTGTTTGTCCTTGGTGAATAGCACCAAGGGTGTTGTCATCTAGTGGAGGTTGGGGTGGATAGGAGGGTTCATTATTTTGGAGAAAGGATGCATGGTAGGAAGGTGGTTCTTCTTGGTAAGGGCATGGAGATGATGAATATTGAGGTGGCGGCTCATGAGAGTAATTGTGCTGGAATGGGGGTGGTTCTAAGTATGGTTCATAAGGTGGATAAAGGTTAGGGTCATATGAGGGTGTTTGGTAGTAGGGGGCTTGTGAGTTTGGTGGTTCAAACCTATGTTGAAGAGGGGGGTCATAGGCATATGGTGGTGGTTGTTAATAATCAAAAGAGCGCTCACCATAGCCATTATCTTGATATGCTTCTTGGAATGGCTCTTGGTCATAGTATATTGGCGGAGGCTGTTGCCAAGAGGGTTGATCAAATCCCTGTGGCTCCTCCTATCTTTGATTTTTCCAACCTTGATGTCTGTTCCTATTAGAGCTTCCATTTCCTACAACAACATTGGAACCAAACTTGAAACCAGAGGGGTGACAATTCATAGTAGTGAGAGAAAAAAATTAATAAAAAGTAAAAATTTACAATAACCAGTAATAAGGCACACGTTTACAATTCCCCGGCAACGGTGCCATTTTCACGAACGGACTTTTGCTGGTAAAGAATTTCACAAAAATAATCGTGTTGTAAGTATAGCTTCTAAACCAAAAAAGAGTCCTTTCGCACAAAAGTTTTGGTTGTCATTTAAGCAAACCCAATAAAATTTATAACCGAAGTATTTAAACCTCAGGTCGTCTCTCAAGGAATTACAGGGAGGTATGATTTATTATTGGTTATGGAAAATTATCTTTTGGGTTTTTTCAAAGGTTTGAACAAGGAATTTAGATGGCAAGAAAATAAATTAATAACTAGAAAAACTCTTGGCAAGGTATGAGAACTGGAAATCCCATCCTAGTTATTCTTATCAGTTGTGATAAGAATTGTTTATTGCTCCCACTTAGTTAACCCTTACTAAATAAAGGAAAGTCAAGTGGATTAATCAGTTTGATTCCTCAAATCCTAGTCAACTCGTATGGAAAGACTAGCATTAGAGGAATCCAAATCAATCAACAAATTCCAATTTTCAATCAGCACCGAGTTTCATAACTCAAGTGTCACCAATTACTCAACCAAAGCCAAAGGGGGGAAAATCCAAAATATTTATATCATAAATAAAAGAAAGCAATCATAAATCTGAAATACCTCAAATTATATTAAATATAAAATCAAATCTAACATGAGAATTCATAAATCAAAGTAATAGAATAAATAAAAATAGAAGAGAAACCAAAGTAAAGGAACATTGAACCTGGAATTGAGAAGAAGCAATCCTATAATTAAGAGAAATCCTAAGAGAGAGGAGAGAGCCTCTCTCCTTAAAAACAATATCTAAAACCTAAAATTTTGAATTATGAATGAATGTTGTGTCAATGTTGTTTCTTGAATGGATGTATTCCCCCACTTTATAGCCTCTAATATGTGTTTTCTGGGCCTGGATTTGGGCCGAAAAGGAGTCTAGAAATCGCTGGGGACATTTTCTGCAATTTTCTACACATGTCGACCGTCACGCGTGCGCGTGAGTCACGCATGCGCGTCATTTGCAAGTTTTTCTTGTCATGTGTACACGTCAGTCACGCGTACGCGTCACTTGTGCTTCGTTCTAGGCATGCGTTTGTGTCGTCTACGCGTGCGCGTTGCTTGGGTTCTGCGCGAGTCGTCGATGCGTACGCGTCGCTGCCATTTCTATCAAAACTTCATTTTTGCGCGTTCCTTCCACTTTTGCATGTTTCCTTCCTGTTCTCTAAAGCCTGAATACACTCAACACACATATCACGTCATCGAATGGTAATAAGAGGGGATTAAACGTAGAAAATTTAGGGCAAAAGAAACATGTTTTCAATCATAGAACAAAATCAGGAAGGAAAACATAAAACATGCGATTTCTATGAATAAGTGTGAGAATAATGGATAAAATCCACTAGATTAAGCACAGGATAAACCCTAAAAACGGGGTTTATCACCTGGCAACTTGGGTTAACTAACCCGGGATTGCCAACCGAAAGTCCACTATCAAGAGCTACTTTGAGACAAAGCATTTAGTGGCCCAAAGAGGTGCTGGGCATCAATTTCCAAAGAATAAAACAAGCTAATTGTGATGTGTGTGTGCTAAGGAGAGGCTTGAGCAAGTAAGCCCTTAGGAGTGTCTCAACACCTAGCATCTTGAACTAACTGGGGCTGGAATGTTGGCTGAAAGCTTACACTGAAGAGCTGCCTTATCACATAGCATTTAGCCCCAGCAAGCAATAAATCTCAATCAAGAAAAACTAAGGACCAAACAAAAACAAATCTCATTTTTTTATGTAATTCAAGTGAGGATCCAAAGGAGTGTTGATGGCTCAACCACAAAATAAAAGTCTCTAAGATACCATGCATGCAAACCCCATTAACCAGAATTGAATGTCTTCCAATAAGGGTTTACATCTCTCTTTGTTTTCATTCATTCTCCTTATGTTTTTGTGCTTGCTTGGGGACAAGCAAGATTTAAGTTTGGTATTGTGATGACAATTCATTTTAGGCTAGTTTCACAAGCCTTTTTCATTAGTTTTTATTTGGTTTTCATGCATTTTTAGGCAATAAGTAAGTGTTTGGATGAGAATTTCATGCTTGTCTTGATTCAATAAAACATTGTTAATTTTATGCATTTTTCATAAGATTTACGCAAGAATTGTTTGATAAAATGAATGATGCAAATTCCTATGATTATGCCATGGCTTTGATGTATCTGTTTGGTTGATGACAGGCAAGAAAGGAGCAGAGAAGTGGAAAAGAGTGATGCATTCCTCACTGATGTGTGGAAAACGATCCAACACAAAATTCACCGGCAAGTGTACCAGGTCGCATCAAGTAGTAATTACTCACATGAGTGAGGTCGATCCCACAGGGATTGAAGGATTGAGCAATTTTAGTTAGGTGGTTAGTTTAGTCAAGCAAACAGTTGTTGATTTGAGTGAATTGTAACCAACAGAAGCTAAATTGCATGAAACTAAAAGGGAGAAGGAGAATTGATAGTAAACTAAAGAGCAGAAGAAGTAAAATAGCTGAATCTTAAATTGTAAGTAATGTAAATGGCTGAAGCTTAGAGTGCAGAAATATTAAATTGCTTGAATTAATAAAGGGGTGTGGGGTGCTGGGATTCAAAATTTTAACAACAGAAAGTAAAAAAGATGAATTAGTAATTCTGAATTGGAAAATTTCAGTGAAGAACAAAACAGATAGTAAATTCAACTCAATTTGCAAGAGCCTAAGGGCAAAAAATTCAAGAGCTCAGAGGCTCAATGAGACTAGAAAACAAGTCTAGATCTCAATTCCTTCCTTGATCCAACAGAGAACAATTTGTAGAAGAAAAGAAAATCAAAGCACTAAAGGAAACTCAGATTCAATTCTTAGAACAATTGAGAAGAGAGGTAAAGATGATTCTCAAACTTTGGATCAATGAAGCTCTTCAATCTCAATTCAAATTCCAAAACAGAAAGCAAAAGTAGCAGAAGAAATGAAAATGAAAACAGAAAGCTAAATCCAATTCCAAATCTTAGAATTATGCATAAGAAAACAAAGATGAATTGTAGATCAATGATTGAAAAAGAATTCCTTCAATCTCAATCCAAAATTCATCATCAGAAAGTAAGAAATGCAGAAGTAAGAACAAGGAGGAGAGAACTCAGCTCTCAATCCTAATTCAAAGCTAAAATGTAAAAGTGAGCTAAAACTAAAATTAAAATAAGGTTCAAAAGTGAAGTTAAAAGTTCTTTCTAAATCAAACTAAGTCCTATTTATACACTTTCTATTTTTGATCTTTAGAATTTGGAGTTGGCTTATCAATTTCGTGAAGAATTGGATCCAAAGTGGCAATTGAATTAAAATTGAACCCATGGTGCACCTCCAGGGAACCGCTTGGTTAATTGAACCAACTGAGCGCTCAATTTCTTCTTGTTTTGGACTCATGTCAAGCTCCAGGGAAGCGTTCAGTTAATTAATCTAACGGAGCGCCCTCTTTGCTTTTGTCCTTCAATTTTGTTGCGTGCCAAAGCCCTCCTTGTGCCAAGCATCAGTGTAGCGGTTAGTAAATGAACTTAACCGAGTGCTCCTTTGCTTGCAAATGAGGTTCCTAGCTTCAAGCCTTGGCCTTCCCATTTCATGCCCATTCCTTGAAGAGTGTAGCATTCAGTTAACAAAGGAAACTGAGCACCCTTTGTGGCTTGAGACGGACTCCACCTTCGAGCCTTGAGGGAAGCAATCCAGCACCCAATTTGTTGCACAAGGTGGTAATGTATAGCGCTCAGTGAATGGAGTGAACTGAGCGATCCTTTGTTGTGGAATGAGGCTCACCTTTGAGCCTTGGTGGAAGCATTTGGGTGCCCATTTTCCTTTGAAGAGTGGCGCTCAGTGAAATAAGTTAACCTAGTGGTGCACGAAATTGCAATCATACTTTTGCAATCCGCACAACTAACCAGCAAGTGCATTGGGTCGTCCAAGTAATACCTTACGTGAGTAAGGGTCGATCCCATGGAGATTGTTGGTTTGAAGCAAGCTATGTTTATTTTATTATTCTTAGTCAGGAGATCAATTATAATTATCAGTTTGAATTACCAAAAAAATAGAAGGGCATGAAATAATTACTTGTTGTGCAATAATGGAGAATATGTTGGAGTTTTGGAGATTCTTTGTCTTCTGAATTCCTGTAATGTAATATTTAACTCATGCAAAAGTGCAAAGTTCCTTCCATGGCAAGCTCTATGTAGGGTGTCATCGTTGTCAATGGCTACTTCCCATCCTCTCAGTGAAAATGGTCCAAATGCTCTGTCACAGCACGGCTAAATCAGTTGTTGGTTCTCGAATCATGTCGGAATAACATCCATTGATTCTTTGCACTTTGTCATCTGCCCAACACTCGTGAGTTTGAAGCTCGGTCACAGTCATCCCAATCACGAATCCTACTCAGAATACCACAGACAAGGTTAGACTTTCCGGATTCTCATGAATGCCGCCATCAATTCTAGCTTATACCACGAAGATTTTGATTAAGGAATCTAAGAGATACTCATTCAATCTGATAGAACGGAGGTGGTTGTCAACATACGTTCATGGATTGAGGAAAGGTGATGAGTGTCACGGATCACCACCTTTCCATAGTTAAGCGCGAATGAACATCTTAGATAGGAACATGGCATGTTTGAATGGAAAAATATAAATAATTGCATTAATTCATCGGACGCTGCAGAGCGCCTCACCCCAACAATGGAGTTTAGAGACTCAAGCCGTCAAAGAGTATAAAAATTCAGATCAAAAATGTCATAGTGATACAAAATAAGTCTCTAAAAGTTTTGTTAAATACTAAACTAGTAACCTAGGTTTACAGAAAATGAGTAAACTAAGATAATTGGTGTAGAAATTCACTTCTGGGGCCCACTTGGTGTGTGCTGGGCTGAGACTTAAGCTTTCTCACGTGCTGGGCTGTTTCTGGAGTTGGAATGCCAGGGTTGTAACGTGTTTTGGCGTTGAACTCCAACTGTAACCTGTTTCTGGCGCTGGACGCTAGACTGCGAGCATGGAACTGGCGTTGAACGCCAGTTTACGTCAATTCTACTTAGCGCAAAGTTAAACTATTATATATTTCTGGAAAGCCCTGGATGTCTACTTTCAACCCAATGGAGAGCGCGCCAATTGGATTTCTGTAGCTCCAAAAAATCCATTCTTAGTGCAGAGAGGTCAGAAACCAACAGCATCAGCAGTCATTTTTCAGCCTAAATCAGATTTTGCTCAGCTCCTCAATTTCAGCCAGAAAATATCTGAAATCACAGAAAAACACACAAACTCATAGTAAAGTCCAGAAATATGAGTTTTTCTTAAAAACTAATAAAATTCCATTAAAAACTAATTAAAACATGCTAAAATCTATATGAAATTACCCCAAAAAGCGTATAAAATATCCGCTCATCACAACACAAACTTAAAACTGTTTGCTTGTCCCCAAGCAACTAGATAATAAAATAGGATAAAAAGAAATTCAAGAAGCAATAATATCTTAGATTTTTAAGTGAAGCTTAGATTCAAATTAGATGAGCGGGGCTAGTAGCTTTTTGTTCTGAACAGTTTTGGCATCTCACTTTATCCTTTGAAATTCAAAATGATTGGCATCATAGGAACTCAGAATTCAGATAGTATTATTGATTCTCTTAGTTTGGTATGTTGATTCTTGAACATAGCTACTTTTTGAGTCTTGGCGTGGCCCTAAGCACTTTGTTTCAGTATTACCACCGGATACATAAATGCCACAGACACATAATTGGGTGAACCTTTTCAGATTGTGACTTAGCTTTGCTAAAGTCCACAATTAGAGGTGTCCAGAGTTCTTAAGCACACTCTTTTGCCTTGGATCATGACTGTAACCACTCAGTCTCAAGCTTTTCACTGACCTGCATGCCACAAGCACATGGTTAGGGACAACTTGATTTAGCCGCTTAGGCTAGGATTTACTTCCTTGGGCCCTCCTATCCACTGATGCTCAAAGCCTTGATCCTTTTTACCCTTGCCTTTTGGGTTTTTAAGGGCTATTGACTTTTTTCTTTTTCTTGATAATGATTTTGTAATTAATTTTTTTTTCCACTGCTTTTTCTTGCTTTCAAGAATCAAATTCATGATTTTTCAGCAGCAATAATATTTCTCGTGTTCCTCATTCTTTCAGGAGCCAATAATTTTAACATTCATTAAATTCAAAGATAAAATATGCACTGTTCAAGCATTCATTCAGAAGACAAAAAGTATTGCCACCACATATAATTAATATAATTTTTCTTATTAAGAACTCGAAAGATATAAATTACCTCTTTATTCAAAAATCTACTATTTTTATTCATGTTTGATGATGATGAGAAAAATAAATTATAACTTAATTGAAAATAAAGTCAAAAAGATATACTAATTACCACTACTCCAATATAACTTCTAATAAATTCCTATAGTAACAAATATCACAGAGTTAAAGCTAAAATTAGGAACTCAAAACCTGTATTTGGGAAGTGGATGTTCCTCTATGTCTGTGGGGTGCTTGGTCCTTCAAGAATTAATTTCTGACGCTTCAGTTTCCCTCAAAGTCACGCCCTACCTCCTTTGTTCTCCTAAGCAATTTGCAAAGCATGCTATTTTGATTATTCTTCTTCCTTTATTTGGTCCTAGCTTCTTGCAACTTGGAAATAGATGCTTCAAGGTGCTCCCAGTATTCAATTTGAGTGATTTCTGGGAGGAATTCCTATGGTCTCCTCTTGATGGGGTCATCCTGCAACTGTTGTTTTTCCATTGATATTTTAGTGATTGGCTGCTCAACTGAGTGATATATACTCAGTTATTCCCATCCTTACTCCATCTTTGCAGAGCATAAGAAATTAACTTGGATAAGCCAATTGGCATCTTTGAGTTCTTGTTTGCTATTTTTGTAAAGTTCACACAAAATTAGTTGATGAACTTCTACTTCTCTTCCCCAACATGATGCAGTGAATCATCACAGCTTTTATTACAGTGACTGTCAGAATGGTTGCTAGTGGCAATATAGAACGCCCAATGAAGTCTAGCCAGCCTCTGGCGACTGGTTTGAGATCTTCTCTCTTGAGTTGAATTGGGATGCCAGTGGTGCTAGTGGTCCACCTGGCTCCAGGGATGCATATATCCTCTAGAATCTTGTCCAGGCCCTTGTTTGTTCTCATCATTCTCCTATTAAAGGAGTCTGGGTCATCTTTCAACTGAGGCAACTTAAAAATCTCCCTAATTTTGTCAGGGTGGATGTGAACAATCTTTCCTCTAACCAAGGTCCGATAGTCATAGAGGGCAGTTCCAGATATTCTTTGCCTGTCTGTTTGCCACAAATTAGCATAGAACTCCAGAATCATATTCCTTCCTACTTTTGTCTCAGAATTAGCTAGGATTTCCCAGTTTCTGTTTCGAATTTGCTCTTGGATCTCTGGATATTCATCTTCTTTCATATCGAACTTGACTTCTAGGATCACTGATCTTAGACCTATTATTTTGTAATAATGGTCTGAATGTTCTTTGGTTAAGAACTTCCCTTGATTCCAAAGTGGTTTTGGAATACTCTCTTTCTTGCCTCTTGGAGTGGATTGTTTTCCTTTAGGAGCCATGATCTAAGTGAGTATGTTTTTGCGATCACGGATGAACACACCAAACTTAAAGGTTTGCTTGTCCTCAAGCAAAAGAAAAGAAAAGAGAGGGATAGAAGGAGTGCTAGTGTGGAATGGTGGATGAGAACGGGGAGGCCGAATGCGATTTAAAAGGGAGGGGGTGGGTTTTTCGAAATTTAAAAAAAAAAAGATAAGATAGAAGATATGATTTATGAAAGATAAATATGATAAGAAAAAGATATAATTTAAAAATAAAATGTTGTGAATGATATTGGAAAAGATAAATCTGAATTTTTATTTTGAAAAAGATTTTAAAAGATAATTGATTTTTGAAAAATTTGAAAAAGAGTTGGATTGGATTGGAAAAAAAAATATTTGTGTTTATGGATTAAGATACATTTGATATTTTTGAAAAAGGGATTTTAGAAACTAGGATTTTTAGAAATTAGGATTAAAAATTTTTTAGAATTGAAGGATGAGAATTTGGAACGTGTTTATGCAAGAAATCATGAATTGAAACACAAAATATTAAAAATTTGTGAAGAAAAAAAGAATTTACCTCCTCCTCTCCATTCTGGCGTTAAACGCCCAAACGCTGCATGTTTTGGGCGTTTAACGCCCAAATGCTGCTTCTCTTGGGTGTTCAAGGCCTAGCTGATGCTTCTTTCTGGCATTGAACGCCAGGAACTCCTTTGTTACTGGGCGTTTATCTGAACGCCCAAGTCGCTGCAAATCTGGCGTTGAATGCCCAGAAGGTGCTTCTTTCTAGCGTTCAACGCCCAGAAGATGCTCCTTTGTGGCGTTTAATACCCAGATGGCTATCCTTACTGGCGTTGAACACCCAGTAGGTGCTTCTTTTGGTCGTTCAACGCCCAAAACAGCTTTTACTAGCTTTTTCGCACCAGTGAACTTCCTTTTTTGTTGTTTTATCCTCTGATTCCTTCTGTAACTCTGTGAACTTAAGCAGTTGCTATTTTACCTTGACGATACTTGACATATACCTGTAAAAATTAATTAATTAACAAATAAGCTTTGTAAATGGCTGGGTTGCCTCCCAGCAAGCGCTTCTTTATTGTCTTTAGCTGGACTATTACT
>QBTX01002257.1:0-22812 GCA_003063285.2 Arachis monticola
CTACACCTAGACAGTTGACTTTTTTGCTGCACTTGTTCACAAATTAATGATAAATTAATTTAAAAATATAAAATTTTAATTTTTTATTTTTTGGAAATTTTTGGAATTTTTTAATTTTTTACAATTAAAGAAAAATATTTTTTTAGTTTAAAAATTAAAAAAATAAATTTACAAATCTGTTTTTACTAGATATTGCTGGACTTTATTTTGTTTTTCTTATTTAAATAAAAAAATTTAATAATATAATTAAAAAATTAAAAAATAAAAATTTTAATTTTTTAAAATTTTTAATTTTTTAAAAATATTTTTTTTATTCATCGGATAATGGTACACCCACACACTTGACTTTTTTTTGCTGAATTTGTTCACAAATTAAGGATAAATTAATTTAAAAAATTCAAAATTTTACTTTTTTATTTTTTGGATATTTTTGGAATTTTCTAATTTTTTACAATTAAAGAAAAATATTTTTTAGTTTAAAAATTTAAAAAAATAATAAATTTACAAATTTGTTTTTACTAGATATTGTTGGACTTTATTTTATTTTTCTTGTTTAACTAAAAAATATTTAATAATATAATTTAAAAATTCAAAAAAAATTTTAGTTTTTAAAATTTTTTATTTTTTTTTAAAATATATTTTATCTTTTTATTCACCGGATAATGCTACACCCAGACAATTGACTTTTTTTACTACACTTGATCACAAATTAAGAATAAATTAATTTAAAAATTTTAAAAAAATTTAATTTTTTTTTGTTGGATATTTTTTAAATTTTTAATTTTTTACAATTAGAAAAAATATTTTTTTAGTTTAAAATTAAAAAAATTATAAATTTACAGATTTGCTATTTACTAGATATTGTTGGACTTTATTTTATTTTTCTTATTTAAATAAAAACATTTAATAATATAATTTAAGAATTTAAAAATTAAAATTTATTTTTTAAAGACTATTAATTCTTTTAAAATAATTTTTATTTTTTATTCACCGGATAATGCTACACCTAGACAGTTGGCTTTTTTGCTGCACTTGTTCACAAATTAAAGATAAATTAATTTAAAAAAGATAAAATTTTAATTTTTTATTTTTTGGATATTCTTGGAATTTTTTAATTTTTTACAATTGATAAGAATATTTTTCTTACTCTTAAAAAAATTAAATTTACAGATCTATTATTACTTGATATAAATAGGACTTTATTTTATTTTTCTTCCCTTAAAAATAAAAACATTTAATAATAATATAACATTTAAAAATTCAAAAATAAAAATTTTAGATTTTTTAAAATTGTTTATTTTTAAAAATATATTTTATCTTTATTTCACCGTATAATGCTACACCCAGACAGTTGAACTTTTTTCTTGCACTTGTTCAAATAATTAAAAATAAATTAATTAAAAATTTAAAAATTTTAATTTTTTTATTTTTTGGATATTTTTTATTTTTTAATTTTTTTACAATAGATAAAGAAAAAAATATTTTTTAGTTTAAAAAATAAAATTGTTACAAATCTTTTGTTTACTATATATTAGCCTAACCTTTATTTTAATTTTTCTTATTTAATAAAAAATTTAATAATCAATATTTAAAAATTCAAAAATAATAATTTAGTTTTTAAAACTTTTAATTTTTTCAAAAATTATTTTTTTATTTTTTATTCACTGGATAATGCTAATTTTTTTTTTTTTTTTTTTTTTTTTTTTTTTTTTTTTTTTAAATTAAAGAAAAAATTTAATTTAAAATCATTAAAAATTTTATTTTTTTTATTTGTTGGAGTCTATTTTTTTTGAAATTTTTAATATTGTTACAATTAGAAAAAATATTTTTTTTTAAGTTTTAAATTTAAAATAATTATAAATTATAACAGATACTAAACTATTTACTAGATATTGCTGGACTTTACTTTATTTTTCATATCTTAAATAAAAAAACATTTAAAATCATAATTTTAAGAATTTAAAAACAAAATAATCTTTTTAAGAACTATTAATTCTTCATTAAAAATGAATTTTTTTATTTTTTAATTCACCCGGATAATGCTAACTAGACAGTTGACTTTTTTGCGGCACTTGTTCACAATTAAGTGATAAATTAATTTAAAAAAATATAAAATTTTAATTTTTTATTTTTGGATATTTTTTTGGAAATTTTTAATTTTTTACAATTAAAGAAAAGATTATTTTTTTGTTTAAAATTAAAAAAATAAATTTACAAATCTGTTTTACTAGAAATTGCTGAGCTTTTATTTTATTTCTATTTACAATAAATAAAAATAATTTAATAATATAATTAGAAAATTCCAAATAAAAAATTTAGTTTTTTAAAATTTTTTATTTTTTAAAAAATATATTTTTATCTTTTTATTCACACGGATAATGCTACAGCCACAATTGACTTTTTTTGCTGCACTTGTTCCACGAACATTAAGAATTAAATTCATTCTAAAAAAATTTAAAAAATTTTTTTTTTGATTTTTATTTATTTTTATTTTTTTTAATATTTAATTTTAAATTAGAAAACAATATTTTTTAGTTTAAAATTAAAAAAAAAAACAAATTTACAAATCTGTTGTTAACTAGATATTGTCCTGGACATATCTTATTTTTTCTTATTTAAATAAAAACAATTTAATATATACATTTAGAATTCATAAATAAAAAATTATTTTTTTAAAACCTTTTAATTTTTGAAAATAATTTTTTTTATTCAACTTTTTTTTTTTTTATTCACTGGATAATTTTACACGCAAACAGTTGACGTTTTTGCTGCACTGTTTCGCAAATTAAGGATAACTAATTTTAAAAGTTTAAAATTGTAATTTTTTTTATTTTTTTAGGAATTTTTGATTTTTTAATTTTTTACAATTATAGAAGAATATTTTTCTACTTTAAAAAAATTAATTTACGCTCTATTATTTACTTTGATATTTACTAGGACTTTATTATTTTTTCTTCTTTAAAAATAAAATACATTAATAATATAAATTTTAAAAAATTCCAAAAAAAAAAATTTTAGATTTTTAAAAAATTGTTTATTTTTTAAAAATAATATTTTATCTTTTTTTATTCACCGTATAATGCTACATCCCGACAGTTGACTTTTTTCTGCACTTGTTCCATCAAATTTAAAATAAATTAATTTAAAAATTAAAAAATTTTAATTTTTTATTTTTGGATATTTTTTTTATTTTTAATTTTAAATTAAGAAAAAAATATTTTTTAGTTAAAAAATTAAATTTACAATTTTTTTTTTTTTTTTTTTTTTTTTTTTTTTTTTTTTTTTTATTTTCCTTATTTAAATAAAAACACTTTAATAATATTATTTAAAAATTCAAAAAATAAATAATTTAGTTTTAAAAAAAAAACTTTTTTAATTTTTAAAAATATTTTTTATTTTTTTTATTCACTGGAGTAATGCTCAACCCAGACAGTTGACTTTTTTTACTGCACTACTGTTTCGCGAAATTAAGAATAAACTTAATTTAAAAATATAAAAAAACTTTTAATTTTTTTTTTCGTTGGATATTTTTGAAACTTTTAATATTTTTACAAGTAGAAAAAAATAATTTTTTTTAGTTTAACACATTAAAAAATTATAATTTCTATTTTTTTTTTTTTTTTTTTTTTTTTTTTTTCATTACTTTATTTTATTCATATTTTAAATAAAAAATTTAAATATAAATTTAATTTTAACAAAATTTATTTTTTTAGATCTATTATTCTTTCAGCTTAATAATTTAAGATTTTTTATTTTTTAATTCACCATAACATGCAACCTAGAAGCAGTTGACCTTTTTTTGGCATTTTTTTCACAAATTACATGATAAATTAATTTAAAAATATAATAATTTTATTTTTTTATTTTTTGGATATTTTTGGAAATTTTTAATTTTCTTACAATTAAAGAAAAATATTTTTTTGTTATAAAAATTAAAAAAATAAATTTACAATCTGTTTTTACTAGACATATTGCTGGTACTTTATTTATTTTTTCTTATTCATAATAAAAAATATTTAAATAATATAATTTAAACATTCAAAAAAAATTTAGTTTTTTAAAATTTTTATATTTTTAACAAAATATATTTATCTTTTAATTCACTGCGATAATGCTACGTACACCCAGAAATTGACATTTTTTGTGTGCTACTTGTTCAGCAAATTAAGAATAATTTAATTTAAAATTTAAAACATTTTGATTTTTTTATTTTATTTTTACTTTTTTTAAATAATTTTAATTCAATTTATTTTTTTGAAAAATATTTTTTGTTTAAAATAAAAAAAAGCAATTTAGAAACTTTTGTTATTCAGATATTTCTGACATTATTTATTTTTCTTATTTAAATACAAACATTTAATAATATTAAATTTAAGAATTCAAAATAAAATTTATTTTTTTTTTTAAATTTTAACTTTATTTTTAAAATACAAAATTTTTTTATTCACCAGATAATGCTAAAGCGCATAACAGTTGATTTTTTGCTGCACTTGTCGGGCAATTAAGGATAAATAGTTTTTAAAAGTTTAAATTGTAATTATTTTTTCTTTTTTCTCTTCTCAATTTTTTTTTTTTAAAATTTGAATTTTTGCTATTTTAATTACAATTATAGAGAATATTTTAATTTAATTATTTTTTTTATTTAAATATAATAGATTTATATATTATCATTTAGACTATATACTGTTGCTTTATTATTTTCTTTTAAATAAAAAGATTTAATAATCATAATTTAAAATTCAAAATAAAATTTTAGTTTTTTAAAATTGTTTATTTTTAAAATATATTTTTATCTTTTTATTACATATTTAGTAACGAGACAGTTGACATTTTGTTTCTGTTGAGCTTTTTTTGGTTTCTCAAAATTGAAAAAAATAAATTAATTTAAAATTTAAAATTTTTAATTTTTTAATTTTTTGAGATTTTTTTAATTTTAATTTTTTTACATTCAATTTTTTTTTTTTTTTTCTTGTTTAAAAAATAAATTTACAATTTTTTTTTTTTTTTTTTTTTTTTTTTTTTTTTGTTATTTTATTTTTCTTTATTTAAATAAAAACTTTAATAATATTATTTAAAAATTCAAAATAAATAAAAATTTTTTTAAACTTTAATTTTTTAAAAATATTTTTTATTTTTTTATTCGACTGGTATAATGCACATGAGCACCCAAGACAGTTGGATTTGTTTTTACTGCAGCTTTGTTCGGCAATTAAGAAAAAATTAATTTTAAAATATTAAAAAATTTTAATTTTTTTTATTTGTTGGATATTTTTTGAAATTTTTAATATTTTAACAATTAATTTTTTTTTATTTTAAAATTAAAAAATTTATAAATTTACAGATTTTTTTTTTTTATTTACTAGATTATTGCTGGATCTTTAACTTATTTTTCATATTTAAATAAAAAACATTTAATAATATAATTAAGAATTTAAAAAAAAAATTTATCTTTTAAGACTATTAATTCTTTTAAAATAATTTTTATTTTTTAATTCAGCGGATAATGCTACCCCTAGACAGTTGACTTTTTTTTTTTTTTTTTTTAATTATGATAAATTAATTTAAAAAATATAAAATTTTAATTTTTTATTTTTTGGATATTTTTGGAAATTTTTAATTTTTTACAATTAAAGAAAATTATTTTTTTGTTTAAAAATTAAAAAAAATAAATTTACAAATCTGTTTTTACTAGAAATTGCTGGACTTTTATTTTATTTTTCTTATTAAATAAAAATATTTAATAATATAATTAGAAATTCAAAAAAAATTTAGTTTTTTAAAATTTTTTATTTTTTAAAAAATATATTTTATCTTTTTATTCACGGCATAATGTACACCCAGAAATTGACTTTTTTATACATATATAAAAAAAATTAAGCATAAATTTATTTAAAAATTTAAAAAATTTTGATTTTTTTATTTTTTTTATTTTTTTTAATATTTAATTTTTTACAATTAGAAAAAAATATTTTTTTAGTTTAAAAATTAAAAAAAAAACAAATTTACAAATCTGTTTGTTTATTAGATATTTCTGGACATTATCTATATTTTTCTTAATTTAAATAAAAACATTTAATAATATAAATTAAGAATTCAAAAAATAAAAATTTATTTTTTAAAACTTTTAATTTTTTTGAAAATAATTTTTTTTATTCACAAGAAATAATTGCTACAAACAGTTGACTTTTTTTGCTGCATCTTGTTCGCAAATTAAGGATAAAACTAATTTTAAAAGTTTAAATTTAATTTTTTTTTATTTTTTGGATTTTTTGTATTTTTTTAATTTTTTTACAATTATAAAAATAAAAAAAAAAAAAATTTACTAAAAAATTTAAATTTACAGATCTATTATTTACTTGATATTACTGGACTTTATTTATTTTTCTTCTTTAAATAAAAACATTAATAATATTAATTAAAAATTCAAAAATAAAAATTTAGATTTTTAAAAAAATGGTTTTTTTTTTTTAAAAAATATATTTTTCTTTTTATCACCGTATAATGCTACACCCAAACAGTTGACTTTTTTTTTTTTTTTTTTTTATTTCATAAATTAAAAATAAGATTAATTAAAAAATTTAAAAAATTTTAATTTTTTATTTTTTGGAATATTTTTTTAATTTTTTAATTTTTTACAATTAGAAAAAAATATTTTTATTTAAAAAAATAATTAACAAATCTGTTGTTTTAGAAACATTTAGATGCTTTATTTTATTTTTCTTATTTTAAATAAAAACATTTAATAATATTTATTTAAAAATTCAAAATAAATAATTTAGTTTTTAAAACTTTTAATTTTTTTAAAAATATTTTTTTATTTTTTATTCACCGATAATGCTATATACCACCAGACAGTTGACTTTTTTTACTGCCTCTTGTTCGCAATTAAGAAAAAAATAATTTAAAAATATTAAAAAATTTTAATTTTTTTATTTGTTGGATATTCTTGAAATTTTTAATATTTTACATTAGAAAAAAATATTTTTTTTATTTTAAAATTAAAAAATTATAAATTTAGCAAGAATTGCTAAATTTACTAGATATTGGGACCTTTATCTTTATTTTACATATTTAAATAATAAACATTTAATAGATAATTTAAGAATTTTTTTTTTTTTTAAATTTATTTTTTAAGACTATAATTCTTTTTAAATAATTTTTATTTTTTATTCACTATTTTAAAACATACAGTTGACTTTTTTGCGGCACTGGTTAACAAATTAATGATAAATTAATTTAAAAAATATAAAATTTAATTTTTATTTTTTGGATATTTTGGAATTTTTAATTTTTACAATTAAAGAAAAAATATTTTTTGTTTAAAAATTAAAAAATAAATTTACCACTCTTTTTTTTTTGGACATTATTTTATTTTTCTTATTTAAAATAAAAATATTTAATAATATAATTTAAATTTCAAAAAAAAATTTAGTTTTAAAATTTTTTTATTTTTTAAAATATATTTTTATCTTTTTTATTCACCGGATAATGCTACACTCCCCAGACAATTGATTTTTTTTTGCTGCACGTTGTTCAGAAATTTAAGAATAAATTAAATTTAAAATTTAAAAAATTTTGATTTTTTTATTTATTTTTACTTTTTAATATTTAATTTTTTACAATTAGAAAAAAATATTTTTGTAGTTTAAAAAATAAAAAAATAACACTTAAAATCTGTTGTTTATTAGATATTTTCTGGACATTATTTTATTTTTCTTATTATAATAAAAACATTTATAATATAATTTAAGAATTCAAAAATAAAAAATTTATTTTTTTAAAACCTTTAATTTTTTAAAATAATTTTTTTTATTCACTTAGCAGATAATGCTACAACCCAAACAGTTGACTTTTTGCGCACTTTTAACTGAAATAAAATTAATTTTAAAAGTTTAAATTTTTAATTTTTTATTTTTTTGGAATTTGTATTTTTTAAATATTTTACAATATAAAACTAAAAAATTATTTTTTTTAGTTTAAAAAAATAACCTTACAGATCTATTGTTTTACTAATATATTATTGCTTTATTTTATTTTTCTTATTTAATAAAAAAGATTAATAATATATTTTATTTTAAAATTCAAAATAAAATTTTAGTTTTTTAAATTGTTTTATTTTTTTAAGAATATATTTTATCTTTTTATCACTCGGATAATGCTACACCAGACAGTTGACTTTTTTTGCTTCACTTGTTCACAATTAGAATAAATAATTTAAAATTTAAAAATTTTAATTATTTTATTTTTTGGATATTTTTGTAATTTTTTAACTTTTACAATTAGAAAAAAATATTTTTTAGTTTAAAAAAATAAAATTTACAGATCGTTATTTAAAGATTTAATTGGACTTATTTTATTTTTTATTTAAATAAAAACATTTAATAATAATTATTTAAAAATTAAAAAATAAATAATTTAGTTTTTTAAAACTTTTAATTTTTAAAAATATTTTTTATTTTTTATTCACCGGATAATGCTAACCCAGACAGTTGACTTGTTTATAACTGCAGCTTGTTCGCAAATTAAGAATAAATTAATTTAAAAAAATTAAAAAATTTTAATTTTTTTATTCTGTTGGATATTTTTGAAATTTTTAATTTTTTACAATTAGAAAAATATTTTTTTATTTTAAAAATTAAAAAATTATAAATTTTTACATTTTTTTCTTGATATTGCTGTGAACTTTATTTAATTTTACTAATTTAAATAATAAAACATTTTAAATAAGATAATTTAATGAATTTAAAAATAAAAATCTATTTTTTTAAGACTATTAATCCTTTAAATAATTTCCATTTTTTATATTCACCGAGGATAATGCACACCTAGACAAGTTGACTTTTTTGCCGGCACTTGTTCACAATTAATGATAAATTAATTTAAAAAATAATAAATTTTAATTTTATTTTTTTGGATATTTTTGGAATTTTTTAATTTTTTACAATTAAAGAAAAATATTTTTTTGTTTAAAATTAAAAAATAAATTTTACAAATCTGTTTTTATAATATTTAACTTTTATTTTTCTTTTTTTTTTTAAATAAAAAATATTTTAGTATAATTTAGAAATATCCAAAAATAAAATTTAGTTTTTTAAAATTTTTTATTTTTAAAAATATATTTTATCTTTTTATTCACCAGCGGATAATGCTACACCCAGACAATTGACTTTTTTTGCTGCACTGTTCACAAATTAATAATAAATTAACTTTAAAAATTTAAAAATATTTTGATTTTCTATTTATTTTATTTTTTTAATATTTAATTTTTTACAATAGAAAAAATATTTTTTTTAGTTTAAAAATTAAAAAAAAAACAAATTTAAAAAAAAAAAATCTGTTGTTTATTAGGTATTTCTGGACATTATTGCTTTTTTCTTATTTTAATAAAAACGATTAATAATATAATTAAGATCAAAATAAAAATTCTATTTTTTTAAAACTTTGTAATTTTTGAAAATAATTTTTTTTTATTCACACAGAATGCTACAACCCAAACAGTTGACTTTTTTGCTGCACTTGTTCCAAATTAAGGATAAATTAATTTAAAAGTTAAATTTTAATTTTTTTATTTTTGGAATTTTTTGTAATTTTTATCATTTTACAATTAAAAAGAAATATTTTTCTTACTTTTTAAAAAACATAAACTTACAGATCTAATTATTTTACTAGATATTACTATACTTTTATTTTATTTTTCTTCTTTAAATAAAAAACATTTAATAATATATTTAAAAATTCAAAATAAAAATTTGAGTTTTTTTTAAACTTGTTTAATTTTTTAACGAAATAATATTTTCTTTTTATTACCGAATAATTGCTACACCCAGACAAGTGACTTTTTTGCTGCACTTTCACAAATTAAGAATAAATTAATTAAAAAAATTAAAAATTTTAAATTATTTTATTTTTTGGATATTTTTGAATTTTTAAATTTTTTCAATTAGAAAAAAATATTTTTGTTTAAAAAAATAAATTTACAGATCTGTGATTTACAAGATATTACTGGACTTATTTTATTTTTTTACAATTAAATAAAAACATTTAATAATATTATTTAAAATTCAAAATAAATAATTTAGTTTTTTAAACTTTTAATTTTTTTAAAAATATTTTTATTTTTTCATTCACTAAGATGAATCTACACCAGATCAGTTACTTTTTTTTACTGCACTTGTTCGCAATAAGAAATAAATAATTTAAAATTAAAAATTTTAATTTTTTTATTGTTGGCGTATTTTTGAATTTTTAATTTTTTACAATTAAGAAAAAATATATTTTTTATTTTAAAAATAAAAAATTATAAATTTACAGATTTTTTTTTTTTTTTTTTTTATTGTTTTTTATTTTTACATATTTAAATTAATAAATCATTTAATAAGAAATTTTAAGATTAAAAAACAAAAATCATATTTTTTTACCAACTATTAATTAATTTTAAAATAATTTTTATTTTTTTATTCCACCGGATAATGCTACACCTAGACAGTTGACTTTTTTTGCGCACTGGTTAACAAATTAATGATAAATTAATTTACAAAAATATAAAATTTTAATTTTTTTTTATTTTTTGGATATTTTTGGAATTTTTTTAATTTTTACAATTAAAGAAAAATATTTTTTTGTTTAAAAATTAAAAAATAAATTTTTTTTTTTTTTTTTACTAACATATTGCTGGACTTTATTTTATTTTTTCTTATTTAAATAAAAATATTTAATAATATAATTTAAAAATTCAAAATAAAAATTTAGTTTTTTTAAAATTTTTTATTTTTAAAAAATATATTTATCTTTTATTTCACGGATAATGCTACACCAGACAATTGACTTTTTTGCGCCACTTGTTCACAAATTAAGAATAAATTAATTTAAAAAATTTAAAAAATTTTATTTTTTTTATTTATTTTTACTTTTTTTAATATTTAATTTTTTACAATTAGAAAAAAATATTTTTAGTTAAAATAAAAAAAATAAAACTTTTTTGTTATTTTTATTTTAAGATATTTCTGACATTATTTTTTTTTCTTATTTAAATAAAAACATTTATAATAATTAATTTAAGATTATTCAAAATAAAAAATTTTTTTTTAAAACCTTTAATTTTTTAAAAGTAATTTTTTATTCACCAGATAATGCTACACCCAACAGTTGACTTTTTCTGCACTTGTTCGCAAATGAAGATAAATTCAATTTAAGTTTAAAATTTTTAATTTTTTTATTTTTGGAATTTTTGTAATTTTTTTAAATATTTTACAATTAAAAAATTATTTTTTAGTTTAAAAAAATAAACTTAAGATCTATTTTTAACTTAGATATACTTACTTTATTTTATTTTTCTTATTTTAATAAAAAGATTTAATAATATAATTTAAAAATTCAAAATAAAATTTTAGTTTTAAAATTGTTTAATTTTTTTAAGAAATATATTTTATCTTTTTATTCACCGATTAATGCTACTACCACAACATTGACTTTTTTTGCTTCACTTGTTCACAAATTAAGAATAAATTAATTTAAAAATTTAAAATTTAATTATTTTAATTTTTTGATATTTTGTAATTTAACTTTTTACAATTAGAAAAAACATATTTTTTAGTTTAAAAAAATAAATTTACAGATCTGTTATTTACAAAAGATATTACTGACGTTATTTATTTTTTTATTTAAATAAAAAACATTTAATAATATTATTTAAAAATTAAAAAATAATATAATTTAGTTTTTAAACTTTAATTTTTTTAAAAATATTTTTTATTTTTTATTCACCGGATAATGCTACACCAGACAGTTACTTGTTTCTCACTTGTTCGCAAATTAAGAATTAAATTAATTTTAAAAAATTAAAAAATTTTAATTTTTTTATTTGTTGATATTTTTGAAATTTTTAATTTTTACAATTAGAAAAAAATATTTTTTTTATTTAAAAATTAAAAAAATTATAAATTTACAGTCTGCTTTTACTTGATATTGCTGGACTTTACTTTATTTTACATATTTAAATAAGTAAACATTTAATAATATAATTTTAAGAATTTAAAAATAAAATCTATTTTTTTAAGACTATTAATTCTTTTTAAAAAATAATTTTCATTTTTTATTCACCGGATAATGCTACACTGACAGTTGACTTTTTTCATTTTTAACAAATTAAATGATAAATTAATTTAAAAAATATAAAATTTTAATTTTTTATTTTTTGGATATTTTTGGAATTTTTTTTTAATTTTACAATTAAAGAAAATATTTTTTGTTAAAAATTAAAAAAATAAATTTACAAATCTTTTTTTACTAGATATTGCTGGACTTTAATTTTATTTTTCTTTATTTAAATAAAAAATATTTAATAAATATAATTTAGAAATTCAAAAAAAAATTTTAGTTTTTTTTAAAATTTTTATTTTAAAAATATATTTATCTTTTATTCATTTTTTTTTAAACAAAATTGACTTTTTTTGCTGCACTTGTTCACAAATTAAGCATAAATTAATTTAAAAATTTAAAAAATTTTGATTTATTTATTTATTTTTTATTTTTTATATTTAATTTTTACAATTAAGAAAAAAGATTTTTTTTTAGTTTAAAAATTAAAAAAAAACAAATTTACAAATCTTGTTGTTTATAGGATTTCTGGACCTATTCTTATTTTCTATTTAAATAAAATATTTATAATATAATTTAAGAATCAAAAATAAAAAAATTTATTTTTTTAAAACTTTTAATTTTTTGAAAATAATTTTTTTATTCACCAGATAATGCTACAACCCAAACACATCTGTTTGATTTCTATTGTTGTTAAATTAAGGATAAACTAATTTTAAAAGTTTAAGATTTTAATTTTTTTATTTTTTGGAATTTTTGTAATTTTTAATTTTTACAATTAAAAGTATTCTTACTTTAAAAAAATTAAATTTACAGATCTATATTACTTGTATTCTGGACTTTATTTTATTTTTCTTCTTTAAAAAAAAAAAACATTTAATAATATAATTTGAAAAATTCAAAAATAAAAAATTTTAGATTTTTAAAATTGTTTATTTTTTAAAAAATATATTTTATCTTTTTATTCACCGTATAATGCTACACCCTAAAGAGTTGACTTTTTTCCTGCACTTGTTCATAAATTAAAAATAATTAATTTAAAATTTAAAATTTTAATTATTTTATTTTTTGGATATTTTTTTAATTTTTAATTTTTACAATTAGAAAAAAAATATTTTAGTTAAAAAAATAAATTTAACAAATCTGTTGTTTACTATATATTACTGGACTTTATTTTATTTTTCTATTTAAATAAAAACATTTAATATATTATTTAAAAATTCAAAATAAATAATTTAGTTTTTAAAAACTTTAATTTTTTTAAAAAGAATTTTTATTTTTTATTCACCGGATAATGCTACACCCAACAGTTGACTTTTTTTTACTGCACTTGTTTCGCAAATTAAGAAAAAAATAATTTAAAATATTAAAAATTTTAATTTTTTTATTTGTTGGATATTTTTGAAATTTTAATATTTTAAAATTAGAAAAAATATTTTTTTAGTTTTAATTAAAAAATTAAAATTTACAGATCTGCTATTTACTAGATATTGCTGGACTTTACTTTATTTTTCATATTTAAATAAAAAAACATTTAATAATATAATTTTAAGAATTTAAAACAAAAATTTAATCTTTTTAAAAATAATTCTTTTAAAATAATTTTTATTTTTATTCACCGGATAATGCTACACTAGGACAGTTGACTTTTTTTTTTTTTTTTTTTTATATTAATGATAAATTAATTTAAAAAATATAAAATTTTAATTTTTTATTTTTGGATATTTTTGGGAATATTTAATTTTTTACAATTAATGAAAAATATTTTTTTGTTTAAAAATTAAAAAAAATAAATTTACAAATCTGTTTTTACTAGATATTGCTGACTTTATTTTATTTTTCTTATTTTAAATAAAAAAATATTTAATAGTATATTAGAAATTCAAGAAAAAAATTTAGTTTTTTAAAATTTTTTATTTTTTAAAAAATATATTTATCTTTTATCAACCGGATAATGCCTACACCCAGATAATTGACTTTTTTTTCTGCACTTGTTCACAAATTAAGAATAATTAATTTAAAATTTAAAAATTTTTTGATTTTTTTATTTATTTTTTATTTTTAATATTTATTTTTTAAATTAGAAAAAAATATTTTTTTTAGTTTAAAAAAAAACAAATTTACAAATCTGTTGTTTATTAGTATTTCTGAATTATCTTATTTTCTTATTTAAATAAAAACATTTTAATAATATAATTTAATAATCAAAAAATAAAAAATTTATTTTTTAAAACATTTAATTTTTTAAAAAATAATTTTTTTTATTCACCAGATAATGCTACACCCAAACAGTTGACTTTTTTGCTGCACTTGTCACAAATTAGGATAAATTAATTTTAAAAGTTTAAAATTTTTTATTTTTTATTTTTTTGAATTTTTGTAATTTTTTAATATTTTACAATTAAAAAATTATTTTTTAGTTTAAAAAAATAACTTAATCTTTTTTTAGTTTTTTTTTTTTATTTTATTTTTCTTATTTAAATAAAAAGATTTAATAATATAATTTAAAAAATTCAAAATAAAATTTTAGTTTTTAAAATTGTTTATTTTTTTAAGAATATATTTTTATCTTTTTATTCACGGATAATGCTACACCGCACGACAGTTGACTTTTTTGCTTCACTTGTTCACAAATTAAGAATAAATTAATTTTAAAATTTTAATTATTTTATTTTTTGGATATTTTGTAATTTTTAACTTTTTACAATTAGAAAAAAATATTTTTAGTTAAAAAAATAAATTTACAATCTTTGTTTACAATATTATGACTTTATTTTATTTTTATTTAAAATAAAACATTTAATAATATAGTATTTAAAAATTAAAAAATAAATAATTTAGTTTTTAAAACTATTTTTTTTTTAAAAATATTTTTTATTTTTTATCACCGGATAATGCTACATCCAGACAGTTGACTTGTTTACTGCACTTGTTCGCAAATAAGAATAAATTAATTTAAAAAAATTAAAAAATTTTAATTTTTTATTCGTAATTTTGAAATTTTTAATTTTTTACAATAAAAAAAAAAATATTTTTTTATTTTTAAAAATTAAAAAATATAAATTTACAGATTTTGCTATTTATAATATTGCTATTTTACTTTATTTTTCATATTTAAATAATAAAACATTTAATAATGATAATTTAAGAAATTTAAAAATAAAAATCTATTTTTTAAGACTATTAATTCTTTTAAAAATATTTTTATTTTTATTCACCGATAATGCTACACCTAGACAGTTGACTTTTTTGCTGCACTTGACAATTAATGATAAATTAATTTAAATATAAATTTTAATTTTTATTTTTTGGATATTTTTGGATTTTTTAATTTTTTTACAATTAAAGAAAATAAATTTTTTAGTTTAAAAATTAAAAAATAAATAAATTTATACAATAATAAAAAAAAAAAAAAATTACATACTTTATTTATTTTTCTTATTTAAATAAAAAATATTTAATAATATAATTTAAAATTCAAAAAAAATTTTAGTTTTTTAAAATTTTTTATTTTTTAAAAATATATTTTTATCTTTTATTTCACGGATAATGCTACCACCTAGCACAATGACTTTTTTTGCTGCACTTGTTCACAAATTAAGAAAAATTAATTTAAAAAATTTAAAAAATATAAACTTTTTTTTATTTTTTTATTTTTTTTAAATTTTTATTTTTATAATTAGAAAAAAATATTTTTTAGTTTAAACAATTAAAAAAATAAATAATTTAGTTTTTAAAACTTCTTAATTTTTTAAAAATATTTTTTATTTTTTATTCAACCGGTAATGCTAGACCTAGACAGTTGACTTTTTTTACTCACTTGTTCACAAATAAGAAAAAATTAAATTTAAAATATTAAAAAATTTTAATTTTTTTATTTGTTGGATATTTTTGAAATTTTTAATTTTTTACAATTAGAAAAAATATTTTTTATGTTTTAAAATTAAAAAGATTTAATAATATTAATTAAAAATTCAAAATAAAAATTTTAGCTTTTAAAATGTTTATTTTTTTTAAGAATATATTTTTATCTTTTTATTCACGCGATAATGCTACACCCAGACAGTTGACTTTTTTTTCTGCATTCTTGTTCTACAAATAAGAAAATAAATTAATTTTAAAATTTAAAACTTTTAATATTTATTTTTGATATTTTTGTAATTTTTAACTTTTTACAATTAGAAAAAAATATTTTTAGTTTAAAAAAATAAATTTACAGATCTGTTGTACAAGATAATTACTGACTTTATTTATTTTTATTTAAATAAAAAACATTTTATAATATATTTAAAATTAAAATAAATAAATTAATTATTTTAAAAAACTTTTAAATTTTCTAAAAATATTTTTTATTTTTTATTCACCGAATAATGCTAGACCTAGACAGTGACTTTTTTTTTTCTTCTTTTACAAAATTACAGAAAAATTAAATTTAAAAATAATTAAAAAAATTTTAATTTTTTATTTTTGGATATTTTTGAAAATTTTTAATTTTTACAATTAGAAAAAATATTTTTTAGTTTAAAATTAAAAAATTATAATTTAACTGCTATTTACTTTTTTTTGCTTTTACTTTATTTTTCATATTTAAATAAAAAACATTAATAATATAATTTAAAGAATTTAAAAACAAAAATTTTTTAAGAAAAAAAAAAAATTCTTTAAAAATAATTTTTATTTTTTTATTCACCGAATAATGCTACACCAGCAGTTGACTTTTTTGCTGCACTTGTTCACAAATTAATGATAAATTAATTTAAAAAATATAAAATTTTAATTTTTTATTTTTTGGATATTTTTGTAATTTTTTAATTTTTTACAATTAGAAAAAAATATTTTTTTAATTTAAAAAAAATAAATTTACAGATTTGTTATTTACAAGATATTGCTGGACTTTAACAGATCTGTTGTTTACTAGATATTGTTGGACTTTATTTTATTTTTCTTATTTAAATAAAAAATCTTTAATAATATAATTTAAAAATTCAAAAATAAAAAATTTATTTTTTTTAAAACTATTAATTTTTTAGAAAAATATTTTTTATTTTTTTATTCATCGGATAATGCTACACCCAAACAGTTGGCTTTTTTTGCTGCACTTGTTCACAAATTAAGGATAAATTAATTTAAAAAATTTAAAATTTTAATTTTTAAATTTTTGGATATTTTTTGAAATTTTTAATTTTTTACAATTAAAGAAAAATATTTTTTTAGTTTAAAAGTTAAAAAAATAATAAATTTACAGATCTGTTGTTTACTATATATTGCTGAACTTTATTTTATTTTTCTTATTTAAATAAAAAATATTTAATAATATAATTTAAAAATTAAAAAATAAAAAATTTAATTTTTAAAATTTTTTAATTTTTTTAAAATATTTTTTATTTTTTTATTCAATGGATAATGCTACACCCAAACAGTTGACTTTTTTTGCTGCACTTGTTCACAAATCTCCATATAACTTAATCATCCAAGCAGATCCTAGTACAAAGACACCACAGGCATGTGTTCTAAGGTTCAAGCTAGTGGTGTCTAGCTTTATTCCTTCTTTCTTTTGTTCTTGCTGCCACTCTTGGCTTTTTTTTCTTTTTGTTTTTCTTTTTAACCAAGGACTTTTATTTGCTTGAGATTCATAGACAGTGAGCTACTTTCTACTTAGAAAGAGAACAATCTATTCCTTTTATTCATTATAACTGAGCTACTACACAATCAAACACACATACCACCACTTACTATTATTGTACTTCCAGCTAACAAAGAACTATCTCACTTCATGTTTCAAACATTTCTTTTATTGAATTGAAAAGGCACAGGGGACAAAGCATGCATTCAGTTAAGTGAAAGTAAATACACACAAGCACACACTTAGGCAAGCCTATTTATTGCAAAGTTAAACAGACAAGATGCACAACTATTAAACTAACAGTTACTTGTTTAAGATGGACACATTGAAGCACATTCAAACTTCCAATTTAGAGTAATTCAGTGCTGATGGAATTAAGTGACAATACAACCTCTTGGTAGCTTCTTCTTCTTATTCTCAGCTAATAGTGTGTAGCCCTCCCAAGAGAGTGATTGAATTCCTTCAAGGTTAATGGAAGTTGCTTGTTTCTCAAGCTCTTAGGTAACTGGTTAGTGTTCAAGACTTTCTTGTAGGCTTTTGAACTTACTTTGACGTGTGGATACCAAACTTAGTCTCTTGCCATGTTTCTTATGCATCAAAGTTGACCAATCATGAATTCTCTTGGCCTTGCTAAAGATTATGGCACTAAAAATTAGAATATAGCCAAATGGTTAAATGATTTGTCTGATTGCTTGGAGCCAGCATTATGCAGAAAGTGATAATGTGCTTTTAGGTAATATTTTGGTGGAACATCAAACTTAGAATCCTTCATTCTCTCTTAATTTGTTTTGGTGTGAAACACCAAACTTAGCTCCTTGCAATACATACCAATCATTCAACCTTTTTATTGAAATAGCTAGAAAAGAAAACTACCTCAGGTTGGATTGCCTCCCAACAAGCGCTTCTTTATTGTCATTAGCTTGACATCTTGCTCTTTGATCATGGAGGCTGAAAGTTATAATGCCTCAGTTTTTCTCCTCTTACTGTGAGCTTCCTTCCGGCTCCTCTTTGATGATCTCTAGGTGTTCAAGTGAAAGGACCCGGTTTACAGTGTAATATTCAGACACTTGTGGAGACACCTTCATTGGTTGGGTGTTTAATACCACCTTATCCCCTGGTAAAAAACTTTCAGTGGGGATTTTCTGAATCTCCGCATTTCTCCCCTCTATCTCTCCTTGGGGAACTTCTCTGTTGTGTCGTTCTTGGATGATGGCTTTTTTTTTCCATAGTTTTCTCACTTTCTATTGTGATTGCTTTGCACTCCTTCCTTTTTGTGGCTTTTTCTTTGTCTTTTGGGTTGTCTTTAGTGACACTTGAGAAGGTAGTTGCTCTCTTCTCACTTATTTCTGAGAATTGCTCAGCCAATTGCCTTATGTTTTTTTCAAGATTCTTAAGTGATGCTTCTTGATTTTTGGCTGCCAGGTCTTGACTTTCCATGAGTTTCTCCATCATCATCTCTAGTCTAGAAATTCTCTGAGAATGTTGTAGTTGTATGGAATGAGATGGTTGTTGCTGGAAATTGTGTGAATTATTTGCAAATGTATTTTGTGGGTAGAATGTGGATGTGGAAAAGTTATTCGGGTGGTTTTGTGAGTTGTTATGAGGTTGGTGATATGTGTTTTGTGGGTTTCTAAATTGATTGGTATGATTGGAGAGATGGCTTTGGTTGTTTGTGTTGCTGAAGTTGTCATAGTTGAAGCTCTTTTATCCTTGATTTTGGTATGCATCCCACCTTAAATTGGGATGAATCCTCCAAGATGGGTTGTGTGCACCATCACCATGAAAATTGTGTTGGAACGAACTTGAGGTGTCATTCATGTATTGCACCTGCTTGGGGCTTTGTTGCTTATAGTTGAGTGTTCCAAAACCTTTTCTAGATTGATTCCGTCTGTGTGGGAGTTGAGTATGACCTTGTGCATTCACTATAGCAACTTGCAGTCCATCAATTTTCCTGACTATCAGCTCCATTTGTTGCTGAATTTGTTGATGCATCTGCTTGTTTCGTGCCAAAATAATGTCAACACCATAGGAGTATTGGTTGCTTGTATGAACATTGGAGGTGAGTATACTACTCTCACAGTGTCTTGCATTGGGGAGGGTGTAGGGAGCTGGAACTCTCCTTTGAGGTTGGCCATTTTTGACCACTCCTTCTAGTGGATCAGAGGGGTTCCCTTCTGATACATGCTCATGAGGGCATTTTTGTCATTTTGGAGTTAAGGGGCAGAATGGTAATCTTGTCATATTCAAGGATTTGAATACTAGAAGAATTGTACCATGCCAGTCTTGGACATCAAGAAGACCAAGAGTCCGTCTCAAAAACAGTAGTGCTGAAAGGGCAAAAACTCATAAGGCCCATTGGGCTAAGTTAGGACAGCAAGAAGCCCAATAATGGTTTTCAAATTTCGTGGGAGGGCGATAAATTATTATTATTTTCAAATTTTTTAATAATTTATTTTAATTTGTTTTGCTGTTAGAGTTTGTTGGAAGATTTGATTTACTTCGATTTGTCATTAGTGTATTTTTAGGAATTTTAAATAAATCAAATCTGATCTAATCATTAAGATCAAATCTGATTTAAATTAGTTATCATATCTTTAGAATGTTACAATTTAAATCAAATCTGATCTATCTAATAAGATCAAATCTGATTTAAATTAGTTATCTTATCTTTTAGTTAGTTTGTTAGGAGCCTATTTAAACACCTTTGGTGAGAAATTTGGAATAACTTTTGATGAATAAAATTTCTTTAGTGCTTTATGCACATTTTTTTGTGATTAAGTGAGGTGAGTGATTTGCTTGTTCGCTTGTTGCATGGAGAAAATTAGTGATTCAATTTTCATCCCTCTGATCTAGGTGTCAAGGACAAGTTCTTTGAAGGTCTAGTAAGAAATCCCTTCCGGTGACCTAGGTTGCTAAGAACAGGTTTCTTAGAGGTCTAGTAGGAAAAACCCCCTTATCTATCATTTTGTTTGTTTTTTTTCTTATCATCTGGTATCAGTTACAGGTAGTAGGTAAATTCTTATTTATCTACACGTTCCATGGGTCTTGTTTAGTCTCTTTGTTTTTTTTTTTAATTTCTGTAAATTCACGTTAGAGTAAAAAAAATGAAAAAAAATTCCTTTTTTAATTTTGTTTTTGCATTTATCCTATCTTTAAGTCAATGTCTGAAAAAAATATAAAAAATAATAAAAAAGTTATTGAGTATTATGATAGTAATGATGAAGGAAGCTCATATGCGAAAAAGAGTTCTCAGTTTCAAATCTCTGCATTCAAAGGGAGGAATGATCCTGACGCGTATTTCAGATGGGAAAGGAAGGTAGAACCGATTTTTGCAAATTGCATCCTTTCAGAGGAAAAGAAGGTTCAACTGTAGAGGGTGATGTATTCTTGGAAGATTCAAACGTGTAGACTTTCTCAACTGGGTCCTTGGGATGTGAGCAATTTGAAGAATATGAGAGAAAAGAAACTAAGAAAGAGATTAAGTGTTTGAGTGAAAAGAATCCATGTTTGATTGAAAGCGAGGGGTTTGAGAGAAAAGATGAGAATAGTGAGCGAGAGGAGTCAATGAGCGAAAAAGAAACTGAATTCAATAAACACACTTGTAAGAGAGATCTAGAAAGTTCTAGCTTAGACAAGAGTGCATTAGTCTCATTGAAATCCACAGAGTCCTTAGTTTCTCATACATCTAATCACGAAATTCCTAGTGTTTTTATATCAAATTTTCCAGGCGTTGTAGATTCACTGGTCAATTATGGAGGCATTAATATGGATGAAAAGGAAGAAAGACAAATTGCACACTTTGGACAAGATGGTGAAACCATGGTTGGAAAGATTAAACTTGCACACATGAGGGACATAGCTATAATTCAATGGATAGAGAAGAGCCATCAAACAATGGTATTTAAACCCGGAGATTGGGTTTGGATTCCTTGGAGGGACGAAGAGCATCTCATTCAAGATTCGAGGATGAATCTTTTTGAAGAGGGAGAGAATGATACGTGCTCAGGAGGGCATTTTCGTTATTTTGGAGTTAAGGGACAGAATGGTAATCTTGTCATATTCAAGGATTTGAATACTAGAAGAATTGTACCATGCCAGTCTTGGACATCAAGAAGACCAAGAGTCCGTCTCAAAAACAGTAGTGCTGAAAGGGCGACAACTCATAAGGCCCATTGGGCTAAGTTAGGACAGCAAGAAGCCCAATAATGCTTTTCAAATTCTGTGGGAGGCATAAATTATTATTATTTTCGAATTTTTTAATAATTTATTTTAATTTGTTTTGCTGTTAGAGTTTGTTGGAAGATTTGATTTACTTCTGATTTGCTTAGTAGTATTTTTAGGAATTTTAAATTTAAATCAAATCTGATCTAATCAATTAAGATCAAATCTGATTTAAATTAGTTATCATATCTTTAGAATGTTAAAATTTAAATCAAATCTGATCTAATCCAACAAGATCAAATCTGATTTAAATTAGTTATCTTATCTTTTAGTTAGTTTGTTAGGAGCCTATTTAAACACCTTTGGTGAGACCATTTGGAATAACTTTTGATGAATAAAATTTCTTTAGTGCTTTATGCATATTTTTTTGTGATTAAGTGAGGTGAGTGATTTGCTTCGCTTGTTGCATGGAGAAAATTTAGTGATTCAATTTTCATCCCTCTGATCTAGGTTGTCAAGGACAAGTTCTTTGAAGGTCTAGTAGGGAGCCCCTTCCGGTGACCTAGGTTGCTAAGAACAGGTTTCTTAGAGGTCTAGTAGGAAAAACCCCCTTATCTATCCTTTTGTTTGTTTTTTTCCTTATCATCTTGTATCAGTTACAGGTAGTAGGTAAATTCTTATTTATCTACACATTCCATGGGTCTTGTTTAGTCTCTTTGTTTTTTTTTAATTTATGTAAATTCACGTTAGAGTAAAAAAAAACGAAAAAAATTCCTTTTTTAATTTTGTTTTTGCATTTATCCTATCTTTAAGTCAATGTCTGAAAAAAAATATAAAAAAATAATATCAAATCTGATTTAAATTAGTATCTTATCTTTTAGTTAGTTTGTTAGGAGCCTATTTAAACACCTTTGGTGAGACCAATTTGGAAA
>QBTX01000280.1:0-51286 GCA_003063285.2 Arachis monticola
AGCATGCAGATATTATTAGAAGTAATGATGTAACAGAAAGTAGTAATAGTACAAATTTGTAGTCCATGTGCTTAAAGAAACTAACAATATTGCTTTAAAGAAGCCATATCAGCAGCTGTCAGCAACTCTGAGGCATTGTTGTGAGACATCTTCATTCTTCACAACCATATCCGTTGTCTCACAATATTTTTGTGTCACTGTTGCACCGGCAGCTTCTATGTCTTACTTAATTTAAACTACACACAAAAAATTGAGATTTTCAGAAACCCGTTTAATTCTATCATAAACTGATCTGCCCCCTCTTATTCAGGCTTCCTGCATGTAATGATCGCAAACTTAATTAGATCCTTCTTGAATCCTTCTATCATCAATGGCATAGCCAAAGTCCTTTTTGGTTTTCAATCCTGCTGCAAAAATAATCCAAGGAATTCACGCCTAGCAGCAGTATATATTACTCAATGGTAATGGATTTACGAAAGCAAATTCTTGAAAAAGAAATAGCAATTTCAGAGGCACTAAAAATCCATCTATTTTAGTCTATTTTAAATTCATTCACCTCGTTATTCACTTGCCCGAACTTGGAAGACCCTAAAATACCACTAGAGAGAGAGGTGCAACAACATTAATGGTCAAATGTAAATTGATAGAGAGAGATGCAACATTTTCGACTTTTAATATGGTTCACACTTCACAAGAACATGTAGACCAACCAACTCCTAGAAAAACAGATATTCAATTCCTATCATATACCGACAACTTGCGACTATTGTTATATTTATTATTTAATTGATTTTCATTTAGAAAAATTTAATAGCTACATTTATATAACAGAATATAATATAGAGGTTGCTAGCTAACTAAAGAAATAGTATATAGATTTTTTTCAAAAGATCCTAGGTGTAAACAATACTAAATACACTTACCACTGCGCAAGAGTGAAGTAAGACCCTTCCATGATAATGCTGACCGTATCACAGCGGGCCAGAATGGAGCAACATAGGGAGACCAATCTTCTGACTTGATGTCCTGCCAAAGCATGGGGATAGGTTAAGTTATTTGAAGATTCAAAGGGTCCATCTTCAATAATTGGACTTGGCTAAGTAATTCACCTGTAATGATAGGGACTCAAGCAATCTAACATAATCAGCAGTTGAACACCATGCTGGAAGATAGAATGAATCACATATCTTCTTCAAGTGTTTTTCTTCCCATGGCTTTAAGGATTCTTCATCAGGGCCAAGATCTCTGTGGCACCATGTTACTATTATTATGGTGGCACCCGGTGCAGCTACTCTAGCCAACTCACTCACAAACTGCAAGTGGGGAAATCAAAATCAACAATGGGAGAGAAATAGCATTCAAGTGTCATTATTCTCCCTATGCAAACCATGTTTGCTTTGGATGGATATATTTCACATAAGATTTGTATATATTTCCAAAAAAAATTTTAATTTTATCTTTTCAAACAAAATTTATTGTCTTCATTTTGGCTTTTGAACATCAATTTTGTTTCAACTTAATATAATACTCCCAAAGTTAAATCAAATATAGAAATAAATATTTAGTTAATGTTTAATTAAGCTTGCGTCAGAGAGGATAAATAAATGAAGTACAACAACCTTGGCTTTGTCAGGCATGTGTTCTCCACTTTCCATGGACCAAACAAGATCGAATTGCCCATCCGGAAATGGTTGGTCTAAAGCATCTGCCACTTGAAACGAAACCTGTACAAGTAACTCCGTTAATATACATCAAAACTTGGATTGAGATTTGATCTCCAACAAATTTATTGTTCTGAAGTTCCACAATTAATCTCGTCACACATATTGGTCCTCTCTTGCTCTTAATAAAACAACAATTAATTCCTTATCCTCTTCAAAATAACAATGAAACAATCAATTTGATGACTTTCAAAGTAGTAAAACTTTGTTTAAAACTAGTGTTCAATTTGAAATATTTTGAGCTTGTTTGGAAGGTTAGGAATTAGAATTCACTCGAGAGTTGAATTTTTTTTTCTTGTTTTAAAACAACTAAACATGAATTACTTGAATTGCTTTGAGAATTTTAATTTTTATTTTTCCAATAAATTTTAGCTAATGTGATAAAGATATCAATTGTAGTTCCAAAAAATCTATATACTCTAGTTATTTTAAAAGACTTAGAAATGAATAGGTACGGAACATAATGATAAATTATTAAAACACAGTTACAAATAATGAGATATTTGAACCGCCCAAGTAAAACACAGTTACAAATAATGAGAAATTAAAAGTGATGACATTTTACATAATGATAGAATTCCATTCAAAAGCTTTTTATTAGTTCAAAATAATCAATATATAGAATCAGAGCAAGTGATTGCCGAAATTCACGCGAAAACATACACTTTAAATTTGAAGAAAAAGTACTCACAGAAAAAAATGCATTAGAGTACTGATGTATATCATGCATCTGATCATTTACAAATCAAACGGTAATGCTAAGACAAATTAATAAATTTACAATAATTAATAAATATTAAATAAGATAAATTTTAGACTATTTTTTACTAATTTCTTTTGATTACCAAACATTTCTAAAATTTTAATTCTATTCTATTAATATATTAGAATCATTTCAAATTAAAGAATTAAGTTTTTTTTGTATTAAATTAAAATAATTTCAAACCATAGAATTAAATTTCAAATAAAAATAAATTCTTATTTTAGCAAAAATAAAATTCATTTTTTTTTGTATTAGATGTTTTTCAAACAAACTCTAAATCTAATTAAATGTTTACTTAAATAGTAATAATAGATGAATCAACCTTGTTGGCCAAACCCTGAGCAGCAGCAAGAGCATTAGCCCTTTGAGCTTGAATAGGACTGAGAGTAATACCGATGGCAGTAGCTCCAAATTTTTCAGACAGATACCTTGAGCTTCCCCCAATCCCGCATCCAACATCCACTATCTTCTTCGGCCATTTCCTCTCATCCTCTGCTACGTAACGCAACACACGCACATCAATCAAAACTCCATTAATTAATTAAATTAATAAACAAACAAAAGAAGTGAGGATTGACCTAGAGGAATAGAAGCAAATCGAAGAGCTTGTTCGATCATTCGGATCTGAGCAGCACGATGATCGGAGAGGGAGATGGTAGAATCGGGAGGATAAAAGCCATGGTGCATGTGGTCTCCCCAAATATCCTCCCAAATAGCAGAGGACTCATCGTAGAACTCGGCAATACCTTTCTTAAGAACTCCATTCTCGTCGATCACCATCGGATCCTTCTGCTCCAATTCCATTGCTTTGACGGAAACAATTCTGAAGAACGAAGAAGAAGGAGGAGGGGAAGAGAGCGGGAGATGCCGTTGCGCCGGTAGAAAACTGCGACTGCGAATTTGAGTATTAATAGTTTTAAAGGCGATTGTAGTAGTTGCCAATAAAGCCATGCCCCCTGTAATTTTTATTATTAAATATTATTACGCCAATTCCTATGCTCTTCTATGACTGACAATCACAGTGGGCACTCGGTTTTATATAGGTCTGGAAGAATCGATAACGAATCCAGTCCAATACAATACTTGTCTATGAGTAGTGGGGACACTTAAAAATTTTAGATATAGAAATAGAATAAGTGATATATTTTAATATTATAATTTTTGATATTTTTTTAAAATTGAGTTTAAAAAATTAAAAAAATTTAGAGTATACGTAATCAAATTTCTGTAACTCTTAAAAATTAGTCTAATTTTAATTCTTTAATTTAAATCATTCCATATTTTAAAAAAAATTAAAGTAATTCACAATTTAAAAAAATATTATTGTTAATTTAATATTAAAATAAAAAATGTGCAAGTGGGGACTACTAATAATTACTTGTCAATAAATAATTTTGTCCTTCAAATTCTTCGTACAATTGAGTGAGTTGACTTTGATATGCTAGATCTTTTCAAATTCAACCTCCATAGCTCCTACTTAAATCGGCATCCTCAACCTACACCACCTAATTACAGTGACTAAGAGGGATTTAAGTTTTAACTAATTTTTATTAGTAGAGTACTCAATTCACTCGTTCAAGTGTTAAAATTTAAATTTTATTTTGTATGCAATATTTTGTTGATTAATGATAAATTATTAAATTAAATTTAAATTTATAGTAAATTAATTTTAAATTTTTAATTTTTAAATCACGTTGTATAAAAAAAGTATCAATAGAAAAAAAATTGTTTAACTTTGAAACTCTGTAAAGTTAATAAGATTTTAGAAAAGAAAATTTTTCTCTATTCAACTTTGAAATTCTGTGAAGTTGGATATTTAAAAAAAACCACAAAACAGTCTTTGATAATCATCTCAAAAACAACGAGATCCTTGACAAAAATAAATCTAACCCGACCCCTGATAATTACTTCGAAAGGACAACGAGACTCCTGACAATGTTGTTTTTTTTACACAGGAGCTAATCAGTCCCAAAAAAAAACAGGACCAGATTATGTGTTTTTTTTTTTTGGAAGTCTCGCTGTCCTTTCGAGGTAATTGTTAGGAGTCGGGTAGGATATTCACTCAAAAAAATCATAATGATCATGATATTTCCGAATCATCAAATATCTTACCACAATGATCCGAGAAGAAATAAGAAAGAGTTACCATAATTTAGAAAAAGATTATGCTATGCGTACACCAAAATCAGTAAAATATGTTATTACAAAAATTGGATGAGGTGGTAAAAATAAACATAGCTAAAAATATTCAACAGAATGTCAAAAATCCAATAGTTTGACTATGTCTCAAGATATTGAAAATAATACCTGGAGCAACATAATGTAGAAGAAGTTGTTAATCAAACATTGAAGAGGAGTGATTTTCATATTGAATCTACCAAACGACTTCGTTTTGTTTCACCATTTTCTAATTTTATTCAAGAAGCACAATTGCCTCAAGCATGGAAAGCTCCCAAGGCACTTTCTATATTTTATGGAGAAGGCAATGGATCCACAGTAAAACATGTAGCAAGGAATACTTTTGAAATTGGTCAAATTGCTGCTAAAGTACTAATGAATACCTTAAATTAAAATTTTTTTCTTTTTCATTGGCCAAACATGCATTTACATGGTTTTTTACTCTCCCACCAAATTCGTTCTTGGTAGAATTAGAAACAAAATTTCATGAACAAATTTTTAGAGGAGATATAAAAATTAGTATATGTGATTTGTGCCAAGTCAAACGATCTTGAAATGAGTCTGTTGACGATTACATAGTTCGATTCAAACAAATGAGAAATAAGTGTCCCATTTTTTTTCCTAAAAATGAATTTATAAATTTGGTGGCAGTGGCACATGGTTTCAAGTTTTCTATTTGAGAAGAATTAGTAGTCAAGAATTTTTCGATTTGCCTCAACTCGCTGAACGAGTAAGACAAATTGCAAAAAATAAAAGAAGAAAAAAATAATAAGAGAAGAGAAAAAAAAGAAGAAAGAAATTTTTGAAGATGAGATCGTTGAAAATATTGAATATTATTAAATATTTATATTTTTTTCCTTCTAGTCGAAAAATAAATATTTAAGGGCATTTTTTAGATTGAAAATAAATATTTTCTTTGATATGTATGTAAAATTGGCCATGAACTAATGGAGAGCAATTTGGTTGAAATTCGACATATAATGATTGAAGAAATCATGAAGACGTGTTGAATAATATACTCAAAAAAAGTACCAGTTACATATCTCACAGAAGTTACAACTTATGTACTCTGAAAGTATAACTTGTGATGAGTTTGGAAAACTCTAATTTAATTTTGATGATGAACAAACATTATTAAAATATTTAAATTACAAAATTATTAATCTGACTTTCACATAACATATGTTAATTAATAATTTTGTGATGCAGGTTTTTAATTGGGCCGAAAAATAAAAATGTTGCTAGCCCAAATTAAAACCAACAATCAGTCTTGCTACATGTTTCCTATTATGTGGCTGAATTGTTGTATTAATGGGCCAAGCTAAATGTTATTGCAACCAAGCCCATATCTAATTTTGATGAATGTTTTCCTATGCTTGATCCGTTACAAAACTCATCAGGAAAGCAAATGTTGCAATTGGGCCAGAAATTTAATAATTATAGCAACCAAGCCCAATTCCATTTGAAGATGAGATTTCCTCATGCTTTGTCCGAATCCATGAAGCAAAGAAAAAGCCTCAATGCTTCCAACGGATTTCATTACACCTCTTAGAAGGATTTCAAAGCTAATTTAAGCATTGGGAATATAAGCAAGTGAGAGAAGATTGATTTGACTAAAGGCATCATTGCTACACGCCAACTATGGGAAGCAAAAGCAAGCTATTTTCAATTAATTAGTTTAACCACTTTGAATTGTTTTTTCTTCAGATTCTTTCTTCTCTCTCATCTCTTTCTCTCTTCGGTTATTACACAGGAAATATTGGCAGCCATGGAAGCAAAAAATGAGCTACCGAAAGGAAGAGAAAGCAAGCCTAAAGACCATCACAATGATGGCAAGAAAATATACTAAAATAAAAATGAGCTGTGGCTGAGATTGTCACCAATTTTGGATAGATTTGGTGAGGTAATCTTGGCTTCTCCATGCTCAAAAAGGAAGAAGAAGATCACGGCCAGCCAGGGAGATTCTTGAAGCATGGCTTGTCTTTGATTCTGCTCAACCACCACAGGAAGTAGCTAGAGTGGCGAAGAGATGGTTGAGGCAGAGATTAAAGCAGATGAAGTCATTATCATCATGAAGCATCAARGGCCAGAAATCCATCTTGGAGAGCAAGCCAAGGATGGAGAGCTCGGATTGATGAAGGGTGATGATCAAGAAADRWCTAGAGGTAATTGCATGTTGGGTTTTGCATKGTTATCTCTTCTCTCTCKRTGTGGCYGAACYGGTTTCTTGAAGGAAGAAGAARTTGGCTTGGGTTTTTGGCTTCAAGTGTGGAGGCTTCTCTCTTCTATAAAAAGGGGGAACAGCCACTGGTTGAAGCAAGGAGTTAGAAGTAAGCAGTGAGAGTGCAAGGCACAGGATTCTCAGAGCTACCTAAGCTTACATATTTTCTTCTCCTTCAATGTATTCTGTTTAGTATTTTTCTGTTTAATTTTGTCATGTCTTGAGTCTCATGGAAAAAGGCAAACAGTGAGATTTGTATGAAAAAGCCATAGAGCGGAAAAAGGCAGAGAGTGCAAAATTAAAAGAAAAAGCCATAGATGTCTTAGAGKTCCTTTGTTCATCTATGTTGTGTTTCATGATTCTGTGGGAATCCTCTTGTAAGTTGGGTTAGCACTTTACAGTTTGTAATCAAGTTGATTATAGTGAAATTCCATCATTGTTGCGATGGAGACTGGATGTAGGCTGCACTGCACTTAGCAGCCAAACCAGGATATATCTGGGTGTAATCTTCCTTCTCTCCTACTCCATTTCTGTTTTCTACTGCACAGGAGCAAAAACCAAAAATGTCTCGTGCCAAGTGACGAGACAAAATGAAAATGTCTCGTGGCTAGGGACGAGCTAAAAACAGAAAAGTCTCCTCTAAATCTAACAAGTGTTAGCAAACAAAAATGGGCTAAGATTCAACCCCCCTTCTCTTAGCCACTGAAATCATCAACTTGCGTACTCTCATGATTATGCAGAGGTTACAACTGGTCAGAAATATGAACAGTTATATTTAGTTATTTGGAAAAAATAAACTTCTATTAGGATTTTATTGTAATTTTCTTAATTATTAAAATTCTCTGGTTTTAGAATTAGAATAAAGTCAGAATCATTTGGCAAATACTATAAACATCCTAATGCTACCTGACGCAAACGGATTCATAGCGAAAACCAAAAGGTCAGAATCAGTTTCTCTTTACTTTTTATTGTACTCTTCTTTTCCAGTTCTCATTCATACATTTAACTTTTACCTTTAGTTTCTCTTTTCTCTTCATCTTATTCAGTTTCTTTTATATCTTTTCCTTCCTTTTTTATCTTAAATTTTTTATTGACATTATTTTTGGTTTGAGAACCCACGGAAGAGGAGTAGGTTTCGTTCCTAAACAATTAGATATCAAACTACCATCAATTTGCTAAAAATCGACAAAATAAAACCGTACTAATTTGAATTTGATTGATTCTATTTTTTACAAATCACTAGATCGGATTGGATTTCGAATCTATTTTTCATAACTGATCAATTCAAACCGCATAATGTATTATAACGTTATTATTTTATTATTATATTTATAATTATATTTATAATATGTTCAATTTGTTATATATTTTTATAATATTCATGTATTATTATTATTATTATTTAATAAATTTTTTATGTTCAAAATATGATTTATTTATTTATTTTAACTAACTTATAATTTTATTTTTATTGTTATGTTATCGTTGGTTTTTAAGATATTATTGAAACTTATTACGTTATTGTTAGTTATTTAAAGGGCAATTTACTTAAATAAATAGAATAGAGAAAACGTTTACCTAAATGTGCAAAACTGGTTCTTGTTACCTGCATGTGCAAAAAGCCATTTCTATGTAATCCGTGGCAACCCACCACGGTTTCAAAACGTGCATAAACCGTGGCAGGTCCCAGGATTATGGCCAAAAGATATAGAGTGTAAACCGTGGCTAGGTCACCACGGTTTTACTAAGGAGAGATGGCGTGCATAAACCGTGGAGAGTCACCACGGTTTATGAAAAAAACTTGTTTTGCACATAAAACCTTTGTGGGTCACCACGGATTTATGTGTGTAAATAATGGCCAGAAAAACCTTGTTAATTTATGTTTAATTAATAGAAAATGAATTTATTAGCACAATAAATTTATAGCAGAATCTTAAATTATGTCTTATCAAACAACAGCTTTTTATAATAGAAAGAGTACAATAGAAAAAAAAATCAGTATAATACTATAAAAAAATGATTTTATAGTAAAAAAAAGCTAAAAAAAAATTACTAAAAAATAAAAATTAATATTTAATTTAAAATGATAAATTTAATAAATTAAAATATTTAAAAATTTGTTATGTAAAATAATTAAAAAAAAAATTAGACTCCAATAATAAACACCATAAATTTTTGGATTTTTTTTCTATTATAAAATAAAAAATATTTTTAAAATAAATTAACTAATTTTTTTTAATTTTTTTTTTTTGTTTTTTATTTTTTATTTTGATTTTTATGAAATTTTCAAAATCTTTAAGACGAAACTTTATAAAAACTACTCAAAAGTTGTTTAAACTTAAGGTGACCTCTCTCATTATATTCAATCTTATTTTTTTATTTATAAAATAAAGATTCATTCACTTAACAATATTAATGAGTACAATAAAATAATTACTTTGTTAATATTAGTTATATTAATATTCATTAACATGCTTATTGATTAAATCTTTATATAATTTAATTAAATTCACACATATAAGTGTATATTGATACATTAGTATTTGTTAAATTTAAATAAAAAAATATTTATTATATTTATAAGAATATTAAGAGTACTCTAAAAAATATTAATAAGTAATTATTTTATTATATTCATTAATATTTTTTATAGTATTAATAAATATTTAAAATATATGTAAAATGAAAAAAATAGGGATAAACATAATGAAAAAATAATTGATAATACATGTAAAAAATTTTAATAGTATATATTATCAATAATACATTAAAGAGAACAAAAATTTTTTATAAATATTCAATAGAAATAGATGATTTTTTTTTTTATAGAATGTTTTTTTTTTTTTTTTTTATGCTTTGTTTTCAACAAACAAAAAGAGAGAAAAAAAAAAAGAAAACAAAATTTGTGTTCTTGTAATTCTGCTTGTGATAAACTAGAACAAATTATTGAAAATCTAATTTATTCTCATTTTTTTTCATTAAAAAATTTAAGATGAAAAATATAATAATAAAAAATATAATTATAAAAAATTAACAAGAATAATAAAAAAATAAAAAATAAGTTTATCTTTTGACATAAAATTAACAAGGTTTTCTGGCCATTATTTATCACAACATATAAACCGTGGTGACCCACAAGGTTTTATGTGCAAACAAGTTTCTTCATAAACCGTGGTGACTCTCCACGGTTTATGCACGCCATCTCTCCTTAGTAAACCATGGTGACCTACCACGGTTTACACTCTATATCTTTTGGCCATAATCCGCTGGGACCTGCCACGGTTTATGCACGTTTTGAAACCGTGGTGGGTTGCCACGGATTACATAAAAATGGCTTTTTGCACATGCAGGTAACAAGAACCAGATTTGCACATTTGGGTAAACGTTTTCTCTATTCTATTTATTTAAGTAACTTGCCCTTATTTAAAATTTAATGTTAAAACTTGTTATATATATTTAATTTTTTTTAATTTACAAAACTGTAAATCCAATCCATTCTAAACCGTTTGAAATTGGATTGGATCAAATTTTTTTAAAAAATTATACAATCTAAACTGTATTACAAATAAAATTAGTGTCTGAATCGAATAATTTTTTTTACTCAAAACTGATTCAAACTGCGCTGAAAACACCGTTGGTGCTCATTCTTTCACCGTAGTTTAACGTAGACAAAGACAAACCTACTTGGCTACTCATCTTCTAAGTGTGTGGGTTATTTGTCCTATTCAATTTTAGTGTATATATATATATATGTAACATCTCCATTTGTTTTCATTGTTATAATTTGTTTGTCTTCACATTAAAAGAAAGTTATTTACGTCACAGAAAAAGTATTAAATACTAGAGAAAATGACAGCAACATATTTAAATAATATTATTCTTTTTTTATTTTTAAAATTATATTATTCTTTTTTACCAAAATTAAATAATATATATTTTAATTTATTTGACTAAAATATTTTTTAATAATATATAATTATAGTGATTATTAGAGTATTTTAACTAAATAAATTAAAATGTATATTATTTAACTCTTATGAGAAAAAGAAAATGTATATTTTAAAATAATAAAAGAAAAATATTATTTAAACATTCCACAAGTGAGAGAGAAAAATTTTGTACTAACTACTAACCAATTAATTATTTATTCAAAAATATAAATAAGCCTAGTAATATTCCATTTTTTTTTTCGGTTAGGAGTAATATGTCCATTAAATTCATGCAGGGATGCTGTACTGTGTTTGCGTATGCAATTGGAATATCCAACTTAACCAAATCAAAATCAACGTTACATCTTAGCAAAACAACATATCGATTGTGTGTTTTAGGTATGGGGCTGAAACCCTGGCGGCTGAATAATGACATTGTAATGTGGTCCAATACCTAACATCGTAGGATCGTACTGGGCTATGGGCTTAGATACTGGGCTGGTCCATCATCTTAACTCAAAAGTGGTTTAGGCTCTATCAATGCAGACAAATCAAATCATTGTTGTCGGACCGCCAGGCTTGGTTTAGTGGCAACAATGTTTGCCTTGCAAAAAAGTGCACCGGTTCAAATTTCAGCTGAAGCTGGGTCTTGATTAAGAACCCATACTATTCATGGTAGTGTCTGTGAGTATGTTATATGGATGTGTGAAATATAAGTGTATTGTCTAAAATTAGAGGCTGTCCAATCCGCTTGACAAAAAAAAAATTATTGTTGCCAATGAATTTTAATTCAAATGACATATCTTTCCTTCTCCACCTCAAAGGTCTAGGGTTCAAACTCTAGAGATTGCAATTGAAAAAAAATGTAATAAAAAATGTGAGGAGTGTGTGAGTGTGTTGTGTATCTAGGATTGGAGGTTGTTCAATCCATTGGGGTACCTAGGATTGTGAGGTTGTCCAATCCATTGACCCAAAAAAAAAAAAAATCAAATCATTGTTATCATTGTATTATTCTACAACTAATTGTATTCTATTGTCAAAAATACTGATATGACACATTCTGATACTAGTATACATATTTTTCTTTTCTTAATATTTTAGAAAAAAAATATCTCTTTTATAATTATATAAAAATCAACATTTAATAAATATTATATTAATTATCAATATTCTAATTATACTAATTATCAATCATTATAATATAATGGTAAATTATACATAATTAGCATTTATATGATATTTATATTGACGCCAAACATAATGATATGATACATTCTGGTGTCAATATATATATCTCTCATTTCTCAAATTATTTTAAAAAAATATTTTTTTTATAATTATATAAAATCAACATTTAATGAATAATTACACTAATTGTCAATCATTCTAATTACTAATTATTACAATATAACTAGTGTATATTTTCGTACACTGTACGGGATAATTGATAAAAATATATAAATTTTTTTATTAAAAAAATTAAACAAAAGATATATAATAATTATTACTATAAATATTTTATATAGTTATAATTAAAATCAAAATTTAATTATTTTTAATGTTAAAAATAATTAGTATTTGTCTTAACTGATTTGGATTGATTGAGTGGTCATCTCACTGTACGGGAACATACACTAGTATAAAATATATATTATATATATATATATATTATATATGTAATATATATATATATAAATAGGTAAAAATTTTAAATTAAATTCATTATTCATTTTCTTATTTATTATTTATTAAATAATTTAATATTTATTTTTTTTTTTTCATAATTAGTATAATTAATTATTTAATACTTAATTTATATTATTTAGTAGTATACTAATTTCAAATACTTAGAATAAAACTAAAACTAATATTAAAAATAAAATTAAAAAATTTTATATTTACTATTTTATAAAATTTTTTAAAATAAAAATAGGAAATAATATATTTTATAAATAAATAAAAATTATTATTAAAATTGAATATTCAAAATAAAAACAAAAATAAATTATACTTGTAAAAACAATTATAAGATTTTGTACACAAATATTAAAAATGTATGAACCGTCATGATGTCACAATACGAATACAAATCATATATATAAAACAAATGTATAAAAGTAAATAAAATTCTCAAACTTCAATCAATGTAACAATAAATGAAAATTTTTGTTTTTATCTACTAAATGCGGTAGTAAATACTGGACAAAATAAAATCATCATTTTTATAAATATATTTATACATAACTAAAAATTAAAAACACACGCTAAATAATATAGAGCATCAATAGTAAAATATAACCTAAAAAAGTTACTTTAAATTAAAAAAGAACATGCATGTGATGAATTTAATATCTTATATGAGGATAAAATAAATTAAAATTAAAAATAAAATAAAGAGAAAATTAAAAGAACGTAAGAAGGTAAAATAAATAATGTGTGAAATAATAAAGATGTATCGTGAATAGAAGATTAATATAATCAACTGAATATAACAGATAAAGGAGAAAAATTAAAATAAAAAAAAAAATTGAAATTTTAAGAAAAAAATTTTGAAGAAAAACCTATTAATCAACTTTTATAAAAATATTATAAAATTTAAACGTCTTTTAAAAAATAATTCTATTAACAAAATACATAAAAAAAATATTGATATAAACAAAATTTATAAAATATTAGCAAAATTAAGAATAGATAAAATAAATAATATTATAACATTACGGAGCAACAAAATAAAAAAGAAAAATAAATAGAAAGCAACATTATAATTAATATGAATTAAAATATATTATTGAATTAATTAAATTAAAGAAATTGAATTGATGTCTAAAAATAATTACTTAAAAACAATAATTCCTGGATGACTAAGAATAATAAATTAAACTAAAGTGTTTGAAAAATTTATCTGAAAATATAAGAATCATAAAATATATATATAGGATATAAATACATTAATACAAAAAATAAAATCGTAGCATATAATTGAATCTTAATATTTTTAAATGAATTAAATGAATTATTTAAATAAATAATATTCATTCAGCTACAATGATTAATATCCATTTATTTAACTGAACCGTACTAATAAGAGAGCAATTAAAAAAGAGTATTCTTGGCATACAAGCGATTAAGGCTTGTAAGCCTTACAGTTCAATTAAAATTAAACGCCTCAAACACGCTTCGAACCATTCTTCTTCTTCTTCGTCTTCTCCTTTCTTCTTCTTTCGTTTCTTTGCCTTCTCTTTCTCCTTCTTTTTCTTCTTCTTGCCACATTCTTCTTCTTTCCTCTTTCTTCTTCCTCTTTCTTTCGTTTCTGCACGTTTCTTTCTTCATCGTCTTCCTCTTCTTCTTCATTTAACGTTCTTTCTCTCTGTTTTATCTTCTTTTTTTTTCGATTTTTCATGGTGAAATCGTTTTTGAAGAAGAAGAAGCAGTAGAAGATGAGATGAGAAAGAGAAAGAGTTCTGAATTTGCAATAAGATGTATTTTTAATAAATTTTGGGTGTATTTCTTTAATCCTTTGGGTGTATTTTTCTGTAATCCTTTGGGTGTATTTCTTATAATCGTTTGGGTAAATTCCTGTAACCGTTTGGGTTATTTCTGTAATCATTTTGGGTGTACTTCTGTAATCGTTTGGGTGTATTTCTGAAGTTCCATTATCTTCAAAAGAATTACAGAAATACACCCAAAGGATTACGAAAAATACACCCAAAATATTAAGAATACACCCAAAATTCGTTGCATAATTCAGAACTCTTTCTCTTTCTCCAATCTTCTGCTGCTTCTTCTTCTTCAAAACGATTTCAAAGCTTGATTTCAGAAACTATGAAATCGAAAAAAAAAAACGAAGAAGAAGAAGGAGAGGAAGAGGAAGAAGAAGAAGAGGAAGAGGAAGAGGAAGAGGAAGAGGAAGAAGACGAAGAACCGTTCTGAGTGTAGCGCTTTGAAAATAGGAAACGTTGAATAACGCATTAAAAGGCCTAGTAACTTTTAAGACTTGTAAGTCAAAAAGACTTGTATGTGTAGCACTCCTCATTAAAAAATATATGTGACCAGTTTAAATAATTTATTTAAGTATCTATTAATTAATACAAAGTATAAACTTGTTACCTTCTCAATAATTAATACTCGTTTTATTTAAGCATCAATTAATTAATACTCATTTAATAATAATAATAATAATAATAATAATAATAATAATAATAATAATAATAATAATAAAAATAAATTAAATAAATTCATTTATTTCATTGCCTTATATATTATTTATTAAATTATTTAATATTTATGTGGTTTAATGTATCAAACAAAATTTTAAATAATTTAATATCTATTCTAATTAAATTAAATATTTGATTAGTTATGATTGATGTAATTTAATGAATCAAATAAAATATTAAATGTTGAAATATTATTTATTTTAATAAAATTAAATTAAATATAATTAATTAGTTATAATTAATACTGTTGAATGAATCAAACATATTAAATTAAAAAATAATTTAGCTAAGTTGTCTCTTAAGGACATATTTTAAAAATATTTATTTTTCGATAATTTTTATAAAATATTTCTTTTTATAATGTTTTTAGCCTATGCTCTAAGGGCACAGTTAGCAGAGCCCATAAAAAAATACTTAATTAATTAATACAAATAATTAGTATACTTGATTTGGTTCAATAAATTAAAAGAAATAAATGTGAAAGGAAGAGATAAAGAAAAAGTAAACGAATAAAAATGTGTAGTTATCAAAAGACAATAAAAAAAGTATTTTTTTATTTATTAATTATTAAATTATTATAATTAATTTCACATCATTTATTATGTGTTATTCATCTTACAAATTAACACAATCAATTATTTAATTATAGATAATTAATTATAATTGATATAACTCATTTTTACTATATTTTCTAAAAAAATAATTAAAAAGGCACGTTTTAATTTTTTGTTAAAGTAAAATAAAATAAAATACATAAATTGAATAGATATAAATCTGAAAATTATAAAATTTATTAACAATTCAAATAAATTAGTACCATAAAAATAAATTCAATGTCTATTTAAAATAATTACTGACCTTTTATTCTTCTAATTATTAATAATTTAAATAAAATAATACACTATAATTTATTTATTTATTTATTTTAAGTAATTACTAACATTTTATTTTTTTAATTATTTTTTTGTCTTATTTATTATTCATGCTTTCGATCAAATATATTAATAAACAAATAAACTAAATTAACTACCTCAATTATACTTGGACTATTCAACAATTCAACAAAATTTTTTCAATTTGAAATTAACTACTAACCATAGAAAATAGACAATTTAGAGTAATTTAGTATTATGAACATTAATTATGTATCATAAAATAACCTAAAATCATAATGTAATTTATTTTTAAAAAATTAATCAAACATTATTGTTAATTATGAAACATTCTAAAATTATAATGCATTTTATTTTAAAGAAACAATCAACCATTAACATCAATAAATAAAAACTATCGTCAAAATACTTTGATTAAAAATATGAGGGATTAATTACTATTCATTATTAATAATATATCAATTATATCAAAAAGTAAAAATATAATTATCCGCATTTACATATATATATATATATAGTGAATTTAAAAAAAAATTGTTAAGTAATTAAGATTTTTTTTGAAATAAATAGTAAAAAAGAAATAAATGTTATAAACTATATTCTTTCATAAGTAACCCTTTTAAGTTGTAGGTTATGTTTGGCATTTATTTGTATATCATTTAAATTGGCATTGTTTTTATAACGATCATTTATTCTTAATAATTGTTAGAGTTTTTGATGTCTTACAATAATTATCTATAAAGAAGAAACATATATATTCTGAAAAAGTTATTAAATAAATTTATTCTTTTTACCCTATTTTTATATTAAAAAAATTTTTGTTATGTCCTTTTTTAACTATTATCATGTTATTATAATTGTTAAATAATATTAGAAAAAAATCTTTAAAAATAGAAATAACGATGACACTTTGAATAATTAATTCAATAGAATTAAATTTAAATGAATAAGATGATTTAATTAATTATACAAATAATAGTATATTTATAAATATTAATAATAAAAATAGTATCACTAATGTAAATGACCAATACAATAATTATATGAAAAAATAAATAATTATATAATTACATAATTTTTAAGATCCTATATGATTGAATTTAATGGACAAATTCAAAAATATCTATACGATAATGTCCTAATATTTTAGCATACTGTAAATCATACTATAATTTTATATATCATATTATAACTTTAAGTCAGCTCCTTAAACACATAAAGTACACATGATAAAAGAGAATATTACAAAACAAAATTATAGTAAGATTATTTAAAAATACTGTAAAAAAGACACATATCTTTTGTTAATCAAAAGTTAAAAGGAAAAAAATATGTGCCTAATAATGAACAACTAAAATAGATAAAAATCTTTAAAAAATATAAAAAAAATAAAATGTATAAGTAGTGATAAAAAAAATAAAAATTAAATAAATTACAAAAATTGTATCCTAAACATAAGAGAGGGAAAGAAAGAGAGAAAAGAGAAGGAATGAATAAAAAACAGATTAGATTTCGTATAAATAGATGACATTAAAAAAAATAAACTAATTAAATTAGTTCATGTATTTCATTATTATATTTATTATTTACTAAAATAATTTGATATTTACTCCAATCAAATCAAGTCAAATAATTAAAATAATTAACTAAATTAATTAATTTGTATAATTAATTGTGAAATTTGAATATCTACTCAAATTAATTAATTGATATCATTAATTAGTTATAATTGATTTGCTTTACAGAATTAAAAGAAATAAATCAAAAAACACTTTCAAAAGCATGCCACGTCAGCTCCATCATTAAATGTAAAAATCCAATTTTTATATAATAGAATAGATAGAATAGATTATAAATTATACATAATTAGCATTTATATGATATTTACACCAGGTATACTGACGTTAGCACCAAGTATATTGACGTAACATATTCTGGTGTCGGTATGCTTGCCTCTCACTTCTATTTCTTTTTTTTTGGAAAGAATCAATTTTAAATAATTATATTTGTTAGTATTTAATAATTAATTATGATAAGATTTGTCAATAATCATAATATTTTATATTATATTTTTTTAATAATTGTAATATTTCTTTCATATATCTCCATAAGTACTATATATAGAGTGTTTTATTTACCATTTATGAATGTAAATTCTAGAGCCAAAATTTTTTGTTTTGTTTTTTAATTTTTTTTCTTATTTATTTCAATAATAATAATGCATTCTTTGTTTTTTTTATCAAAATTAATTTTTTTAAGGTATAAATTATAATTTCATCATTCTTTTATAAAGCCAACCTTATTTTTATTTCTTTAATTATATAATTATATAATGAGTGTTCTTACTCAATTTATTTTATTTTGTCCTTACAACAAAATTGTCTTTTACCACAATTATTTATAAAACCTTGCAGACATCATGTTTCATTTCAGAGTTATTTTGCTGATTCGGGTGCTAATTATATGAATATAAGAGTTCTGCACAGCAGAGGAAATGAATTTCATTTTGTTAAAGGATGGTTAAACTTTCTTATATACTATAACCAATTTAATAGAACGTGGGTGAAGTTATCTTCCGTATGAAAGCTGAATTTATCATTGAGATAAATGTGGTTATTTTTACCTTGCCGCATTATATGGATAGCTTATTTAATAAGAGGATGGTCTGAATTTTTATGAATTCTATATATTCAATTTAGTCAAATTATGTTCATTAGTTATCATTATGAAAATTATTCTAATGTATATGTATCTAAGTTTTAGAATTGAATACATAGATATTATTTAAATAATTTAATTAGTTAGTTTCAAAAGAATTTAAAAATTGATATCACTTTATTAGTTAATTCTATTTAATTTAGATATGTGATATTTAATTTATTAATTTTATTTTTTATTATTTATGAATTTATTTTATCAGTAATATATCCAAGTAACTTGGTAAAAAATGTTACTAATATGATAGTGTGTCATATAATTTTGATATATTTTTAATCTATCAATAATTAAAAATTAATTTATTTAAAATAATAATAGTATTTTTTTTGTCAAAAATAATAAATGCATATACACTATTGTTAAAATTATTATATCATTAATTAATAATTTATTTTTTAATTTTAAAAATAGTTAAATACATATGTTCTAATTAACGGATAATTAATTACATTAGTCTATTAAATTAAATTTTGAAAATAAAATAATATTTTAAATTTTTTATGGTTAAAAATTTCATGATTAATTAGTTTGTTTTAGGTAAGTTATTTTGAGATTTTGTTTTTTAATATATTGAATATGATTTTATTTTAATTTTTTTATTATATCAGTAATTAATTTCTTTCCTAATTTTAAAAGTATTATACTTACGAAAAGAATGCGAATATTAATATACCATCATAAAAAGAATAATATTTATATATTATTAAAGTTAAAATATGTATATTAATATTTTGATATATATATGGATAATGTGATAAATCGAATTTAGTAAGTTCGATTTATCTATGTGCATTACTTATATGGGAGAATAATTTTTAAATTTTATAAAATTATTTACAATAATTACAAAAAATGCTTACAATAAAAATTTTCAAAACTTTATAAAATTATTTAATTTAATATTGTTATTAAAAATTTTAGTTGTTTTCATTACAAAATAAATAATTACAAATAAATTTTTTTAAAAATTATAACAATATAGAAATATAAAATAAATGAACAATTTAGTATGGTACAACTAACTTAAATAATTTTTTAAATTTTAAAATTTTCTTAGAAGATATTATGAGTACTATAAAAATTCTCCTAGTAAACCGGTTTGTATAAATTGATTTACAAATTTTTATAACACTCATACTATCTCCTAAAGAATTTTTAAATTTTATAAAATTATTTACAATAAAAGAATATATATATATATATATATATATATAATAATAATAATAATAATAATAATAGTAATAATTATAATAATAAGGTTTAAACCTACTTTATTATAGAGTACATCCAACTCTTTTTATAAACCAAGTCTAACCAAGTTAAATAATAAAACTTGAAATATAATGCTATCCATAGCTAATTTTTATTGATATTAGACTAACTTAGTTGGACTTGATTAATAAAAAAACTTAGATGTGTTGCATTATTCCATTATTACATTAGGTTAGATAAATATTAACTATTTAAATGAATAATTCGGTATTTAAAAGTCAACCATTAGAATAGTTTTTTAAAAAGTATTTTTCATATCATAAATTCATAATTAAATAATTATGAGAAGAATTTATTTTTTAAATCATGTTTTTAAATTAATTGGCTTCTAATATTCTTAGATTGTTCTAATTTTAAATTTACTCGTCTCTCTGTAGTGCACAAGAACTAGAAAACCATCTTTACTAGCCATTGTGAGTCCCACTTTAATAAAGGTTTAACATCATATTTATATAAGTGATGCACATAGGTAAATCGAACATACTAAATTCGATTTATCACATTGTCCACATATATATATTTCGATTTATATTGCTAATGTATTCAAGTAATCGACCCTAATAGCTTCGATTTACTTGCCACTACGCTCCTCTCTTGATAAATCGAAGCTAGTTCATTCGATTTACATAGTTTTAATATAAATTTGGACATCTATATAGCATTTTTGCTTTTAGGACAATCATGTAATATTAAAGAGCAATTGATTTAGTGGTGTCAATTACCCTAATTTTCAAATTGAATTTTGAGAATAAAATAATATTTAAAATTTGTTATTGTTATAAATTCTGTGATTAGTTTGTTTAAAGTAGATACTTCGAGATTTTATTTTATGATATATTGGGTATGATTTTATTTTGATATTTTTTATTATATCATTAATGAATAATTTCTTTTCTAATCTTAAAGGCATTATACTTATAGAAGGAACGTACATATTAATATATAATTATGAGCTAAAAAATATTTATATATTATTAGTTTTTTTTTTTTTGTGAGCATAGGGTCAGAGACCCGAAAGAAAACCTAAAAGAAAAAAACAAAGATAAAATAGTATTCTCTTAATTTATAAGAGCCAACATGATCAAACAGTAAAATTTGGATAGTATCAGACAAGGTCATATCAAAGAGATGAAGACCATCAAGAAGTTCATGACTTTTCTTGGCTAGATGGTCAGCCATAAAATTGGCTTCACAAAACACATGTGTCCAAACAATATGGTTAATACGACCAACAAGAATTCTTATCTCTTTCAACAAAGTTACATGCGGGTGAAGGGGAGGGCAACCTTTTTTGATGAAATTAATTACAGTCCATGAATCCGATTCAATAATGAGGTTCATGAAACCATTCTGAGTTACAATATGTAAACCTTTTACAATACTCCATAACTCTGCATGCATGGCAGAACAATCTCCTAGACAGAAAGAAAAACTTTTGATATAATGTCTCAAATTATCACAAAAGACACCACCACACGTTACACTCCTTCTGTGGTTAAGGAAGGATCCATCAACAATGAGTTTGATAAACCCCTCAGAAAGGACATACAAGTGAATCAAGAAGCCACTAGCAGCAGGGGTTCTGTTACAGCAAAGAGTGGAAGATAGAGCTCCAATGATCTCCAGACTTCTAGGTTTGATAGAGGCTTCCCCAGTTGTAGGATTAGTGAGGTTCCCTTCAAAGACACGCTTGTTCCGAAAGTACCAGAGTGAGGAGATAGTCACACACAAAAAATCAATCAATCCCTGACAGGTTTTGTAGGAGTCAATCTTTTTTGTTTAAGCTAAAGAAATTACCAATACTACTTGAAGGTTTGATTTGGTTCCAAACAGCAACTGCAAAGGACTATCTCAGAAGATACAGATGGAGGATTCATCAGCATTATTGCACTTGACACACTGGGATCTAGGGTTAAATGCCTTCTTTTCCTCTCTAAATTGGTAAGAAAGGCATTGTCAACAGCCAGCCAAAGAAAGGATCTGATTCTCTCTGGTCATTTCTAGATCCAAACAAGATTAGAAACTCTGTCCTCTACATTATGAGGGGGTCTAACAGCATTATATGCCGATTTGAGGTTAAAACAACCGTCTTGAGATGGCTCCCAAGTAATATGGTTAGGTTCCTTTCACGATGATGGCGGGGCAAGAGCAGCAATTTTGTCCATCACTTGATTAGGGATGCAATCCTTCAACTCTCGAAGTCCCGTGATTCTAAAACAGTAAGGAACTTATTTAGGCTGATATCCAAATTCGCATTATTACTTACATGACCAAATTGACGGTCTAAGTTTCCTATCTTCGAAATCCAATTATGCTCCCGAAATCTAATACGAGATCCATCTCCAATTTGCCAAATCGAATTGTCCTTGACATTATTCCACGAAGAACAGATCCCTTTCCATAGATTGGAGTCACTCCTCTTCCTAGCAATAGTAGGAATAATGTCATCTCCACATCTATACTTAGCTCTCAACACCTTGGCCCAAAGCACGTCCTTCTTCTCAATAAATCCCTAACTGAGCTTCATCATGTAAGCATGGTTAATTCTCAAGCGTGACGAATCCCCATCCCACCATTTCTCTTAGGTTCACTAATAATCCTCCAGTTCATTAGATAGACTTTCTTATTCTGATTAGAATATCCCCAAACAAGGTTCCTATATTTACGATCAATAATATCACAGGTAGCATAGCGGTTTGCATAATATAAGAAGAAATAGAAGAAATGACAGATTTTACTAGGGTCTTTCTCCTTGCCAATGACAAGGATGACACTTTCCAGTTATTTAATCTCACGTTAAGCGTTGCTTTAATCTCTTTGTAAGTTGCCTTAGTGGCTCTGGAATGGAGGAGAAGGGCACCAAGATACTTCCCAAGATCCTCAGTTCTTGCTAATTGAAGTTCATCACTGATCTCAACTCTCAAGTTGTGGCCCACATTTTTAAAGAAGAAAATGTGGATTTTCTCTTTACTAACTTTCTGCCCAGAGCTACTACAAAAGGTCTTCAACACTTTGTTGATAATCACCACCTGATTGGTACTTGCCTCCACAAAGAGAATAAGATCATCCGCAAAACAAGGTGAGAAAGGAGAGGTGCTTCTTTATTGAGCGGGATAGGTTTTCAGAAACCATGATCGAAAGTGGCTTGGATCAAATGGGCAATCTCTCCATACACAGACGAAAAGATAAGAGGAGATAGGATCTCCTTGCTAAATGCCTCTAGAAGGGAGAAACTCATCTTGTATGTCACTATTCCAAAGAACTCTCATCCTAGAGGTAGAGATGCAGGAGTAAACAATATTAATAAAATGATCTGGAAGGTCGATGTCCTTGAGAGTGATCTTGATAAAATTCCACTTAAGCCTGTCATAAGCCTTCTCTAAGTCAATCTTGATAGCATCCAACCCTTAGCACCTTTCCTTAATCTCATAGAATGAATTACTTCCTGCGTAATAATTATGTTATCAGAGCTTTGTCGCCTAGGAACAAAACTACACTGATTGGGGCTAACAAGCTTATTCATCACTCTCCTTAAACGGTTAGCCAGGACTTTAGTGATCGCTTTATAAGAGACATTGCAAAATCTTATGGGGCGCATTTGCTTGAGGTTGGTAACTGGTTCAACTTTTGGAATAAGCATGATTAGGGTCTCATTAATATTTCTCACCTGAAGAAGGTCAGCCGAGATATTAGAAATGAGGTTGCAAAGATCCGATCCAACTTTGTCCCATTGATTCTGATAAAAAATAGCTTGTAACCCATTAATACCTGGGGCTTTGAGGCTGTCCGTATTGAAGATAGCATCCTTAACCTCCTCATGAGTTATAGAACCCCCAATCATAGTTAATTCATCAAAACTAAGATTAGGAAAAGAGTTACCAAGGATGTACTGTTGATCAGGTATATTGACATAAAAAAAAATTGGAATAGAAAGAAGTTTCCATATTCTCCAAAACTTGTCTGTTCGAAATCCAAACACCATTATCATCCTGAAAGGCCTCGATCTTGTTTCTCCTCCTTCTAACCATCGTTGTACCAAGGAAATATTTGGTATTTTTGTCTCCAAATTCAATCTATTTACACCGAGACTTTTGGAACCAAATAACTTCCTCTTGCTTGAGAATATCTTCATATTCTTTCTACATAGAGATCTGAAGATTCCAAAGGAAAGGATTGTTACAGAGATTCATTCTAGCTGTAATCCCATGTAGCATTCTAATGAGCTTGTTTTTCTTTTTATTAGTGAATATGAAGACATTTACATTCCAAGATTTGAGGAAATCTGTGAAATTGTTAATGTAATTAGTCCAAGAATCCTGTTTATTCCAACAGCTATTTACAACATCAATAAAATCAGGATGTTACAACCATGCAGCAAAGAATTGAAAAGGTCGTTTCCCTCTATTAACTGGAATAGTAGAATTCAAGTGCAAACAAAGAGGGAATGATCAGACTTAAACATGGGAAGATGTTTGATTTTAGAATTAGGAAGAGCCACTTGCCACTCCATATTACAAAGACATCTATCTAATCTTTCTATCAGATCCCCTCTCTTCTAGGTAAAGGGGCATCTAATATACCCAAGATCTAACAGACCAAAATCAAAGACACAAGCCAGGAATTCATTGCACGCACCCCTGCTATAATTTGAAATGCCCCCTAAACGTTCATGGTTATGTAAAATCACATTAAAATCACCCAGAAGACACCAAGGATGGTTAATCTCACTGCTAAGATCACGGATGTTGTCCCAAACGCTCTTTCTATTGATCCTTTGGGGGCTACCATAGACAGCAAACAAATACCAATGCCTTTCCAACTTATTAAGTCCCACAGGCACTGGATACCCCCAGATTGGCCACGAGCATCCACGATAAAGCTACTATCAAAATCCATATTCTCCCAAACAACTTCCCCCTAGCACCACTTATATGAGTTTACAATAAAATCGAAAGACCTGCATTATATTCTTTCCTCAGATATCTAATAAGGTTGGTAAATGACAAAAGGAATTTATTGTTGATCTAGATTTTCACAAAATAGAATCTCTTCATTGCTAGTATAGTCTAAATCAACAATCAACTCCCAATCAAATTTTAATTCAAAGATGTCACAATCCAAAGCAAATATAAACCGAGAGTATTTAACTCCCGGGTTGTCTTCCCTAGGAGTTGCAATGAAATGTACATATTATTGGCTCTGGGGATTTTGGGGTTTTTGATTATAAGAGGCAAGAAATGTAAATGACAATAAAATAAAGAGGCATGCAAGAAATTAAATGAAAGCAAGTAAAGAAATAAAAAAGGAATTAAATACTAAAAAGAGCTCTTGGTAGGAATTGGAGAACTAAGGATTCCTATCTTAGTTATGGACCACAAACATAGTAATTGTGTGGAATTAATCCCAATTAGTCAATCCTACATCGAGAATTAGTCAAAAGGGCATAATTGATCCCAATCTACAAGTCCTTACCAACTCTATTAATGGAAGGCTTAGTGTTAGTGGAAACCAAATCAATTAATAATCCTCACACAATGTGGAATGGACATCCACAACTCAATTTCACCCAATCACCCAATTTCCCAACCAAGAGTGTGAAAAACTAGGTAAAAACCCAACCAAGCATTTTGTCAAACACTTGGTGGGCATGAAAAGAAAGCATGATAAAATGACAAGAAATAATAAATGTTACAACTACTAAGCAAGGAAATTAAAAATAGCAACTCAATTAAGCAATAAGGGACATGAAACATAAATTGTATTAAATGTAAATTAAAATAACAAGAGTGTTCATAAATATAAAAAGCAAGAAAAATGAGAAATTGACAAAATAACATAAGGAAATTAAGACAATAAAATAAAGAAAGGTAGAAGAAACTATATGAAAAAAAGAATTAAAAGTAGAAATTACAAGGAAATTAAACTAAGAAACCCTAATTCTAAAGAGAATGGGGAGCTTCTCTCTCTAGAAAACAACCTACATAATGCTAAACTAACCCTAATTTCTCCCCCCTTCACATGGAATGAGGCCTCCTTTGATATAGCAAGAATCAGTTTCAAAGAGTCCCAAAACTGGGCTCTGGAGGCCCAGAAATCGCCCCCAGCGATTTGCATTAAGTGAGTCACGTACTGGGACTTGTGCGTACGCATAGGTGTGTGCGTACGCACACATGCTGATTTTCCTCCTATGCGTACACACAGAAGCTATGCATGGGCACACTTGCTGATTTCCATTCTGTGCGTGGGCACAGGTGCTGATTTTGACCCTTGTGCGTGGGCACAAAAGGTGTGCTTGGGCACAGGCTGAAATGCTTCTCTCCTTTGATTTCTTCATGTTTTCTCCCAATTCCATGCTTTTCTTCCACTCTTATCAAGCCATTCTATCCTATTACACCTGAAATCACTCATCAAAACTATCAAGGTATTGAATGGAATGAAAATGGGATAAAATTGATTAAATTAAGCACAAAATAGCATGTTTTCACAATTAAGCTCAATTTAGGGAGAAAACACAAAAGTATGCTATTTAGATAAATAAATGTAGGTTTATGTGATGAAATCCACTCAAATCAAACCAAAATATATCGTCAAATATGGATTCATCAATTCTCCCACACTTAAACAATAGCATGTCCTCATGCTAATCACAATCAAAGGAGAAGGATAAAGCGAGAAGCAATTTATTAAATGCACTACTTATATGCATGCAACTATACTAAATACTATCTATCTATATCTACACTATGGTTCCTATTGAGTTTGGCAAAAACAAACAAAAGAATCTCAATCAATCCAAAGTAAGTACTTAGGGCCAAGACAAGAAATCAATGCAATATAATCAATGTCCAAAGATTTGATTTGAAATTTTCAATTTTCATTTCAACAACTTGCAAGAAAATACAAGAGAGTAGAAGGAAACATAGAATTAAGTGATCGAACCACTCACCGGATGTGTATACACTCTAGTCGCTCAGTGTGTAGGGCTTAATCACTCAGTTCTCCTTTAATAATATTTTCTAGGATTTGCTAGTCATCTAATCAACTAATATTTGATGAATGAATACAAATATCAAGAGGTCTTTTGAGGGTTGTAATGGGGCTAGGATAAGGGTAGGATTAATATGGTTAAGTGGGCTAATAGATTGGATCTTTGATTAGCTCAAGTATCCCACCTAATCCTATATCATCCAATATATATACATAACAAAACAACCTAACTACCCATTTATCCTCTTTTTCTCATTCACTCATGCATCTTCTTTCCAATTCACACACATATACATCCTTTATTTACATTGTTATTTTCTTTTCTTTTTCTTTTTCTTTCTTTTTTTATAAACAAAGTATGTACACCAAATTTTTTTTCTCACTAAAAAGAGATGCATATGTTTTAATTAATAGATGCGTGAGTGTTTACCCATTTTCCCAAATTTTATCAATGAACACCCAAAGACAACTAACTACCAATGTTTTCCACAAATCCCCCCCCCCACACACACACTTGATTAACACACACACACTCAAACCCAAGCTAATCAAAGATACAATTTATGGACATAAATGGTTTTTCACTTAGGACAAAAGATGTGCTTAATATTAGAACAAAAAGGAAATTAAAAGGCTCAAAAATGATTACAAAAGATAGATGTAAGAGTTGGCCATATGCGTTAAGTGAGTTCAATTAAAAAAAATAGCCTCAATCATACTAAATGTATTCAAAACACCAAATATAGGACATAAAGATTCAAGCAATTCTAAGATCACAATCATAAAAGGAGTTTATCACACAAGAACAAAATTTATGGTTGAAAAATGTGCAACCATACAATTAAGGCTCAAATCTCACTAAGTGTTTTATTCAAGCTCTTTCTATGTTCTATAAGAAGATACTTCAAGCAAGGTCAACGCAAGTTTTCAAATCTAATCAATGAAACTCCCTAAAAGGAATTTCTTGAAAATTCTTTGTTGTTTTACCAAACTTATTTCCTATACTAGGCAACATGCAAATATTTACTAATATAAAACTATAAGTAAACTATGATATATACAAGTAAACTAAGCAAAATGCAATGAAATACCAACAAATATTCACAAAATAACATAACTACTAAAAACTAGAATTTAATGCAAAGTGTTGAGAAAAAAAATTTACGCCCCGAAATTGCGGATCCTCCCCCACACTTAAATGTTGCACGGTCCTCCGTACATGCACTCAATCTGGGGGTGAAGAGATATGAGGCTCCACCTTCAGCTGGTGGGTACTGGGGCTTGGGATGCTGTAGAAAACAAATAAACAAGAATTGAGGAAAAGTAAGATGTGTGTGGTATGATAGAAGACAATTTGTGTATTCTAAATGCGCATGGTTTAGAACACAACACATTGGTCAGTTAAAAACAGAAACCACACAATCAACAAAAAAAGCATGTATTCCTTAATTAAGTGGCCTAGGTTACAAGTGAAGAAAAACAAGAGATAGGACACAAACAAACCTAGATAGCCACAACTAAAGTGAATTGAATATATAAGTGGTGCACGGAATTGTGATCACACTTTTCACAACTCCGGTACAACTAACCAGCAAGTGCACTGGGTCGTCCAAGTAATAAAACCTTACGCGAGTAAGGGTCAATCCCACGGAGATTGCCGGCTTGAAGCAAGCTATGGTCATCCTGTAAATCTTAGTCAGACGGATTCAATTGGTTATGAGTTTTGATAATCGAAAGATAAATAAAACGTAAATTAAAATAAAGATACTTATGTAATTCATTGGTGAGAATTTCAGATAAGCGTTTGGAGATGCTTTGTTACTTCTGAACCTCTGTTTTTCTATTGTCTTCATCCAATCATGCGTGCTCCCTTCCATGGCAAGCTGTATGTTGGTGGATCACCGTTGTCAATGGTGACCATCCGTCCTCTCAGTGAAAATGGTCCAGGCACGACTTCTGTACGGCTAATCAACTGTCAGATCTCTCGTCTCGGATGAAGAATACCAGGCACAGCTACCACACGGCTAATCATCTGTCGGTTCTCACTTGTGTCGGAATAGGATCTCTCTATCCTTTTGCACACTGTCACTGCGTCCAACATTCGTGAGTTTGAAGCTCGTTTGTTCTAGCCTTTACCATGAAGGTTCTGATCTCTGTGAGTTCGACTGCTCTGTTGTCAGGAGATGCAAGTCAAAGTCACGAACTAGAGGCCTAAGAGATTATACACCAGCTGTCGTCCAATGACTACGTTGAACATCATATAGACCGCTTGTGGTTGTCAGGAACGCGGATCTTGGCTAAGCGAGTAATGAAGATAGTGGGTGATTGTCACGGGTCACCCCTTCATTCTGACTTAACTGAATTAAGAATGAGAGTATATCTTGGATAAGAGACATGCGTGAATTGAAAGAGAAACAATAGTACTTTCATTAATTYATGAAGAACAGMAGAGCTCCGCACCTTAATCTATGAGGTGTAGAAACTCCACCGTAGAAAATACATAAGAGAAAAATGTCTTGGCATGGCCGTGTGGCCAGCCTCCCAATGTGAAAAATGGCATAAGATACGAATATAATAGTAAAAAGTGTTATTTATACTAAACTAGTTACTAAGGATTACAGAAAATAAGTATCTAAGTGCAGATAGTGCAGAAATCCACTTTTGGGGCCCACTTGGTGTGTGCTTGGGCTGAGCATTGAGATTTATACGTGCATAGGCCTTTTCTAGAGTTAAACGCTAGTTTGGATGCCAGTTTGGGCGTTTAACTCCAGTTCTGGTGCCAGTTTCGGCGTTTTACGCCAAAAAGGTCTCTAACTGGCGTTGAACGTCAGTTTGGGCCATCAAATCTCGGGCAAAGTATAAACTATTATACATTGCTGGAAAGCCTAAGATGTTAGCTTTCCAGCCCAATTGAGAACATGCCAATTGGACTTCTATAGCTCTAGAAAAACGCGTTTGAGTGCAGGGAGGTCAGAATCCAGCAGCATCTGCAGTCCTTTCTCAGCCTCTGAATAAGATTTTTGCTCCGATCCCTCAATTTCATCCAAAAAATACCTGAAATTACAGAAAAACACACAAACTCATAGTAAAGTCCAAAAATGTATTTTTTGCATAAAAACTAATAAAAATATAATAAAAAGTAACTAAAACATACTAAAAACTACCTAAAAACAATACCAAAAAACGTATAAATTATCCGCTCATCATAACACCAAACTTAAATTGTTGCTTGTCCCCAAGCAACCAAAAACAAAATAAGATAAAAAGAAGAGAAAATACAATAAACTTCAAAAATATCAATGAAGATTAGTTTTAATTAGATGAACGGGACTAGTAGCTTTTTGCCTCTGAATAGTTTTGGCATCTCTCTATCCATTGGAGTTCAGAATTGTTGGCCTCCTTAGGAACTCAGAAATACCGATAATGTTATTGATTTTCCTAGTTAAGTTCTTTTTTATTCTTGAACACAGCTACTTTATGAGTCTTGGCGGTGACCCTTAGCATTTTGTTTTCCAGTATTACCACCGGATACATAAATGCCACGGACATATAACTGGGTGAACCTTTTCAGATTGTGACTCAGCTTTGCTAGAGTCCCCAGTTAGAGGTGCCCAGAGTTCTTAAGCACACTCTTTTGCTTTGGATCACGACTTTTACCACTCAGTCCCAAACTTTTCACTTGGACCTTCATGACACAAGCACATGGTTAGGGACAGCTTGATTTAGCCGCTTAGGCCAGGATTTTATTCCTTTGAGCCCTCCTATCTATTGATGCTCAAAGCCTTGGATCCAATTTACCCCTGCCTTTTAGTTTAAAGATTTATTGGCTTTTTGCTCTTGCCTTTTGGTTTAAAGAGCTATTGGCTTTTTCTGCTTGCTTTTTCTTTTTCTCTCTCTTTTTTTTTGCAAGCTTTTTTTTCACTGCTTTTTCTTGCTTCAAGAATCAATTTTATGATTTTTCATATTACTGATAACATGTCTCTTTTTTCATTATTCTTTCAAGAGCCAACTTTTCTTAATTCCAACTTCAAACATGCACTGTTTATGCATACATTCAGAAAACAGAAAGTATTTTCACTACATCAAAATAATTAAACTAATTTCAAGATAAAATTTGAAATTCATATACTTTTTGTTCTTTTTCAAATAAAAGCATTTTTTCATTTAAAAGAGGTGAGTGATTCATGGAATTATTCATAGCTTTAAGACATAGACACTAGACACTAATGATCATGTAATAAAGACACAAACATAGACAAAACATAAAGCATAGAAACAAAAAACAGAAAAATAAGAACAAGAAAATTAAAGAACGGGTCCACCTTAGTGACGGCGGCTAGTTCTTCCTCTTGAAGATCCTATGGAGTGCTTGAGCTCCTCAATATCTCTTCCTTGCCTTTGTTGCTCTTCCCTCATGGCTCTTTTTGGTCCTCTCTAATTTCATGGAGGATAATGGAGTGCTCTTGGTGCTCCATCCTTAGTTGCTCCATGTTGAAACTCAAATCTCCTAAAGAGGTGTTGAGTTGCTCCCAATAGCTTTGTGGAGGAAAGTGTATCCCTTGAGGCATCTCAGGAGTTTCTTGATGAGGAATTTCCTCATGCATGCTCTTGTTGAGGTCCATGAGCGGGCTCTCTTGTTTGCTCCATCCTCTTTTTAGTGATGGCCTTGTCCTCTTCAATGAGGATATCTTCCTCTATGACAATTCCGGCTGAATTGCATAGGTGACAAATGAGATGAGGAAAGGCTAACCTTGCTAAAGTGGAGGGCTTGTCAGCCACCTTGTATAGTTCTAGAGGTATAATCTCATGAACTTCCACTTTCTCTCCAATAATGATACTATGGATCATGATAGCCTGATCCACAGTTACTTCGGACCAGTTGTTAGTAGGAATGATAGAGAGTTGGATGAACTCCAATCATCCTCTAGCCACGGGTTTGAGGTCATGCCTTCTCAATTGAACTGGCTTGCTTTTTGAGTCTCTCTTCCATTATACTCCTTTCACACAAATGTCTGTGAGGACTTGGTCCAACCTTTGATCAAAGTTGACCCTTCTAGTGAAAGGATAAGGATCTCCTTGCATCATTGGCAAGTTGAATGCCAACCTCACGATTTCCGGACTGAAATCCAAGTATTTCCCTCGAACCATTGTGAGCCAATTCTTTGGGTTCGGGTTCATACTTTGATTATGGTTCTTAGTGATCCATGCATTAGCATAGAACTCTTGAACCATTAAGATTTCGACTTGTTGGATGGGGTTGGTGAGAGCTTCCCAACCTCTTCTCCGAACCTCACGTCGGATCTCCGGATATTCACTCTTTTTGAGCATGAAGGGGACCTCGGGGATCACCCTTTTCTTGGCCACAACTTTATAGAAGTGGTTTTGATGGACCTTTGAGATGAATCTCTTCATCTCCCATGACTTGGAGGTGGAAGCAACTGCCTTCCCTTTCCTCTTTCTAGAGATTTCTCCGGCCTTAGGTGCCATTAATGGTTATGAAAAAACAAAAAGCAGAGCTTTTTCCCACACCAAACTTAAAAAATTTGCTCGTCCTCGAGCAAAAGAAGAAAGAAAGGAGGAGAAGAAGAAGAAATGGAGGAGATAGAAGGGTGTTTTGAATTCGGCCAAAGGGGGGGTTTAAGTGTTTATGATGTGTAAAATTGAAGGTGGTAAGGAGGGGTATTTATAGGGTAAAAGAGAGAAGGAATTCGTGTAAGAAGGGTTGGGTTTGGGAGGAAAATGTTTTGAATTTGAATGGTGAGGTAAGTGGGGTTTTATGATGGGTTTTTGAGGAAGAGTGTTATGGAAAGGTGTGAAGAGGAGAGAGAGTGAGTTGGGGTAGGTGAGGATTCTGTGGGGTCCACAGATCCTGAGGTGTCAAGGAATTTTGGTCCCTGCACCTTTCTGGCGTTTAAACGCCCCTGGACAGCCCTTTCTATCATTTAAACGCGAGTCTGCTGCCTTTCCTGGCGTTGAACGCCAGGCTGATGCCCCTTTCTGGCGTTTAACGCCAGCCAGACACCCTATTCTGGCGTTAAACACCGGTCTGTTTGCCAATTCTGGCATTTAAACGCCCAGAATACTGCTAGACTGGGCGTTAAACGCCTATTCTGCTATCCTTACTGGCGTTTAAACGCCAGTAAGCCTGTCCTCCAGGGTGTGCTATTTTTTATTCCGCTTTAATTCTGTAGCTATTTTTATGACTCCACATGATCATCAACCTAAAGAAAATATAAACTAACAGTGGAAAATGAAATGAAAAAGTAATTAACATAGATAAATAAGATTGGGTTGCCTCCCAATAAGCACTTCTTTAATGTCAATAGCTTGACAGTAAGCTCTTACAGAGCTTCACAGATACTCAGAGCATGATTGTGGCCTCCCAACACCAAACTTAGAGTTTGAATGTGGGGGCTCTGCTTGACTCTGTATGGAGAGAATTGGATGAAGCTTTTCATACTTCTTCTCCATGTTTACAAAAGAAGATCTTTGAGCCTTAAACACAAGGTAGTCTCTCATTCAAGTGAAGGACTAACTCTCCTTGTCCACAATCAATGCACAGCTAGCCTGGCTGTGGCTAGGAAGGCGTCTTCCAAGGATGATTTTATGTCATCCTCGATCTTTCCCAGTGTCTAGGATTTTGAATAGCAGGGATGTAAGGGCCTTCAACCTTCATAAGACACTCTCTACAGGTTCATGAAGGCCTGTTTCATTGATTGTCTGCCATTCTAGTGAGATTCTTGCAGTTGTATTAGATCAAATCCCTAGTTTTCCATTTACCGAGAGATGACATGAGATTTATACTAACCTCAAGATCACACAGAGCCTTCTCAAAGGGTCATGGTGCCTATGAGTCAACGGTTAAAACACTTCCGGATCCGGTTTTCTTCTGAGGTATATTTCTGCTTGAACGCAAGGCATCGTTTTATATGATGAGCAATGGAGGTTCATCCTCCAATCATTACCAATACTTGGCATTCAGCTTACAGGATTTGCGTGCCCTTAAGAATCATGAGCAACTTTATCTTTCCATAAATATCTTCATCCTTGTCGAGGAAGAATACTTATCAGAGCTCATAAGTTGGCACAGTAATGTTCCGTAGAATCTCTATGTGTCCCTGTTGAGCTCAGATTCCTTTTGGTTCGTCATTAGGGAACTCCTAGTTGGGTTAGTGGACGTCCATCTGAGGTCCTTCTCTATGTAATCACTGCCTCTTCCTCCTCTATATTCAGTCATTTGGATATATTGGTTGGCCTTGCATCTTCTTGGAATTCTCTTCTGTATTGCTTGGGAGAGTAATATGAAGGGATTTCAGTAAACTCTTTTACCTCAGTTGTACCCACTTGTGGCTCCAATTTTCTGATGGAGATCTTAGTTTTATCATGAAACTGAGAGTGTGAATCTTTAGATAAATCAGAAAAGAACTATGGGTTGCTAGTCAGACGAGAGGCTTGCTTATAAATTCTCTATCTGTTGCTGAGAATATGATGAAAAGGTTGCTTATTGGGTGAAACTATTGTTCCCACCATTATTATTATTATTATTATTATTATTATTATTAATTATTATTAATTATTATTATTATTATTATTATTATTATTATATTATTATTATTATTATTATATTATTTTATTATTTATTATTATTATTATTATTAATTATTCTTGTTGAGCTTTGTTGATCATTCCATGAGAGATTTGGATGATTTCTCCATGAAGGATTATAGGTGTTTCCATGGGATTCTCCCATGTAATACACCTCTTCGCATTGCAGGATTCTCAAGGTCATAAGCTTCTCCTTCAGAGGAAGCTTCTTTAGTACTGCCGAATGTAGCTTGTATTCCAGTCAGATTTTGAGAAATCATATTGACTTGCTGAGTCAATATTTTATTCTGATCCAATATGGCATTCAGAGTATCAATCTCAAGAACTCCTTTCTTCTGAGTCATCCCATTATTCACAGGATTTCTTTCAGAAGTATATATGAACTTGTTATTTGCAACCATTTCAATGAGTTTCTGGGCTTCTACAGGTGTTTTCTTTATATGAAGAGATCCATCAGCAGAGTGGTCCAATGACATCTTGGACAATTCAGACAGACCATCATAGAATATACCTAAGATGCTCCATTCTGAAAGCATGTCAGAAGGACACCTTCTGATCAATTACTTTTATCTTTTCCAAGCTTCATAGAGGGACTCACCTTCCTTCTGCCTGAAGGTTTGAACTTCTACTCTAAGCTTGCTCATCTTTTGAGGTGGAAATAATTTAGCAAAGAAAGCATTGACCAACTTTTTCCAAGAGTTCAGACTTTCTCTAGGTTGTGAGTCCAACCATATCCTAGCTCTATCTCTTACAGCAAAGGAAAAAAGTATAAGTCTGTAGACCTTGGGATCAACCCCATTGGTCTTAACAATGTTACAGATTTGCAAGAATTCAGCTAAGAACTGATGGGGATCTTCCAATGAAAGTCTATGAAACTTGCAATTCTGCTGCATTAGAGAAACTAATTGAGGCTTTAAGCTTAAAGTTGTTTGCTCCAATTGCAGGAATTGAGATTCTTCTTCCATAGAAGTTGAAAGTTGGTGCAGTAAAGTCACCAAGCATCTTTCTTGCATCTCCACCATTATTCTCAGGTTTGGCTGCCATGTCTGCCTCTTTTTTTGAAATTTGCTGTAAGATCCTCTCCGGAGTGTTGTGCTTTAGCTTCTCTTAGCTTTCTCTTCAGAGTCCTTTCAGGTTCAGGATCAGCTTCAACAAGAATATCTTTATCCTTGTTCCTGCTCATATGAAAAAGAAGAGAACAAAGAGAAAAGAAGAACCCTCTATGTCACAGTATAGAGATTCTTTTATGTGTCAGAGAAAAAGAAGAATAGAAGAATGAGGTAGAGAGAATAAGAAGAATTTGAACACAAAGAGAGGGAGAGGGTTCGAATTATTAGATGAGTAGAAGAKAAATGTTAGTAAATAAATAAAATAAATAGAAAGAGATGAGAGAGGGAGTATTCGAATTTTAAGAAGAGGGAAAAGAAAAATATTTTTATTTTTATTTCATTAATTAAGTTAGTTTCGAAAATTTGAAAAAAAAATACAAGAAAATTAAACACTAAAACAATTAGTTAATTAAAAAGATTTTTGAAAAAGTGGTTAGTGATTTTCGAAAATTAGAAGTGAAAAAGTAGTTAGGTGGTTTTGAAAAAGATAAAAAATAGTAAACTTTTTAAAATTAAAACAAACAAGTCAAGTAGTTAGTTAAAAAAGATTTGAAAATAAATTTTGAAAAGATAAGAAGTTAGAAAAAGATTTTGAAATTAAAATTTTAAAAGGATATGGATTGAATATTTGAAAAAGAATTGAAAACATAAAATTAAAAAGATTTTATTTTTAAAATTAAAGTTGATGACTTGACTAACAAGAAACTAAAAGATATGATTCTAAATTTAAAAGATTGAACCTTTCTTAACAAGAAGTAACAACTTGAAATTTTTTGAATCAAAACATTAATTGTTAGAAGATTTTGAAAAATGAATAAAATTAAGAAAAGATTTTGAAAATTAGTTTTAAATTTTAAAACATTAAAAGAAAAATGAAAAGATTTGAAAAAAAATTTTTTAAAAATGAAATTCAAAAATCATAAAAAAATGAAAAAGAATTGATTTTAAAAAAAGATTTGAAAAAGTTAAAGTTTTTAATTAAAATTCTTTGAATTGACTAACAAGAAACAACTAAATTTTAAAAATTTTTGACCAAGTAACTCAAAATTTCGAATTATGAGAAGAAATAGAAAAGATATATTTTTTTTTACTTTTGAATTTTAATGAGGAGAAGAAAAATAACAAAATGAAACAAAACATAAAATTTAAGATCAAAAATAATAATGCTGCAAGAACACTTTGAATGTCAAAGATGAAAAACCAAGAACACTTTGAAGATCATGATGAACATCAAGAACATATTTTTGAAAATTTTTAAGAAAAAGAAAGACATGCAAGACACCAAACTTAAGAACTTTTGTACTAGGGACACTAACATTTTGAAAATGCATATGAAAAACAAGAAAAGAACAAAACAAGAAAATGTAAAGATCAAACAAAGAAAATCATCAAGAACAACTTGAAGATCATGAAGAACATAATGCATGAATTTTTGAAAATTTAAAAAAAATTAAATTAAAAAAATGCAGTTGACATCAAACTTAAAATTTGACACAAGACTTAAATAAGAAACACAAAATTTTTTTGGTTTTTATGATTTTATTAAAATTTTTGTATTTTTTCGAAATTATTTTGGAAAAATAAAATAAAGAAATTCAAAATTTTTAATAAGAATTTCAGGATTCACGCAATGTTAGTCTACAGCTTCGATCCAAAAGAATTAGACATGGCCAAATGGCCAGCCAAGCTTTAGCACAGAATTATAAATGAGAATCCTAAGGCTCCTCTAATAGCTGCAATGATAAGTGAAAGATTTGGTCCAAAAGAATTAGACATGGCTTAATAGCTAGCCAAGCTTTAACATATCATCATGGAGCTCTAAGGTGGAATTCATTCTTAAAATTTTTGAAGAACATTTTTTTCAAAAACTTTTTTTTTGAAATATTTTTAAAAACTTTTTGAAAAGAAAATAAAGGTTGAAACAAGAAAGAAGGTTCCTAATCTAAGCAACAAGATGAACCATCAGTTGTCCAAACTCAAACAATCCCTGGCAACAACGCCAAAAACTTGGTGCACGGAATTGTGATCACACTTTTCACAACCCCGGTACAACTAACCAGCAAGTGCACTGGGACGTCCAAGTAATAAAACCTTACGCGAGTAAGGGTCGATCCCACGGAGATTGCCGGCTTGAAGCAAGCTATGGTCATCTTGTAAATCTTGTCAGGCGGATTCAATTGGTTATGAGTTTTGATAATTGAAAGATAAATAAAACGGAAATTAAAATAAAGTTACTTATGTAATTCATTGGTGGAAATTTTAGATAAGCATTTTGAGATGCTTTGTTGCTTCTGAACCTCTGCTTTCCTATTGTCTTCATCCAATCATGCGTGCTCCCTTCCATGGCAAGCTGTAAGTTGGTGGATCACCGTTGTCAATGGCTACCATCCGTCCTCTCAGTGAAAATGGTCCAGGCACGGCTTCTGTACGACTAATCATCTGTCGAATCTCTCGTCTCGGATGAAGAATACCAGGCACAACTAAAACACGGCTAATCATCTGTCGGTTCTCACTTGTGTCGGAATAGGATCTCTCTGTCCTTTTGCACACTATCACTGCGCCTAACATTCGTGAGTTTGAAGCTCGTTTGTTCTAGCCTTTACCACGAAGGTTCTGATCTCTGTGAGTTCAACTGCTCTGTTGTCAGGAGATGCAAGTCAAAGTCACGAACCAGAGGTCTAAGAGATTATACACCAGCTGTCGTCCAATGACTACGTTGAACATCATATAGACCGCTTGTGGTTGTTAGGCACGCGGATCTTGGCTAAGCGAGTAATGAAGATAGTGGGTGATTGTCACGGGTCACCCTTCATTCTGACTTAACTGAATTAAGAACGAAGAGTATATCTTGGAAGAGACATGCGTGAATTGAAAGAGAACATAGTACTTTCATTAATTCATGAAGAACAGCAGAGCTCCGCACTTAATTATGAGGTGTAGAAACTCCACCGTAGAAAATACATAAGAGAAAAATGTCTTGGCATGGCCGTGTGGCCAGCTCCCAATGTGAAAAATGGCATAAGATACGAATATAATAGTAAAAAGTGCTATTATATTTAAACTAGTTACTAAGATTACAGAAAATAAGTATCTAAGTGCAGATAGTGCAAAAATCTACTTCCGGGCTCACTTGGTGTGTGCTTGGGCTGAGCATTGAGCTTTCACTGCATAGGCCTTTTCTAGAGTTAAACGCTAGCTTGGATGCAGTTTGGGCGTTTAACTCCAGTTCTGGTGCCAGTTCGGCATTTTACGCAAAAAACGGTCTGCTATGGCGTTGAACTCCAGTTTGGGCCTTCAAATCTCAGGCAAAGTATGAACTATTATACATTGTTGGAAAGCCAAGTGTTAGCTTTCCAGCCCAATTGAGAACGCACCAATTGGACTTCTTATAGCTCAAAAAAATGCATTTTGAGTGCAGGGAGGTCATAATCTAGCAGCATCTGCAGTCTTTCTCAGCTCTTGAATCAATTTTTCTCTCCGATCCCTCAATTTCAGCCAGAAATACCTGAAATTACAGAAAAATACACAAACTCATAGTAAAGTCCAGAAATATGATTTTTGCATAAAAACTAATAAAAATATAATAAAAAGTAACTAAAACATACTAAAAACTACCTAAAAACAATACCAAAAAGCGTATAAATTATCCGCTTATCACAACACCAAACTTAAATTGTTGCTTGTCCCCAAGCAACCAAAAATAAAATAAGATAATGCAACCAATCAAATGAATCAAACTCACAATTCATTTAGGCAACCAAACAAAGACTTAATGTTCAGTGCACATATTCATCATAATGAAGCCAAGATTCAAGCAAGAAGCAACCCAATCAACATCGATCAAACACTTGCAAATTATTGAATTAACAAACAACTAAACTAAAACTAATATAGTTACTAAAATAGAAATGAAATGCAAACAAAACAAAGTTGAGCAAGTAGAGAAGATGTCAAAAGCAAGAGAAGAGAGGGGTGGAAGGAAGAAGAAGAGAAGAGAAAAGAAAAGAAGAGAAGAAGTAGAGAGAAGAGAAGAAAAAAAGTGTAGTAGTGAGAAAACAGGGGTGTGCGTACGCATAGAGGGTCATGCGCACGCACAAAGGGTCATGCGTACGCGTATGGGACGCGTGCGCTTGGTGCGGCGAAAAAAAGGGACTTGACGCGTATGCGTGAGAGACGCGTCCGCGTAGAAAAGAGAAAATGGAAGGTGACGCGTATGCGTCGATGGCAGACTGAAAAGGGTTGTGCGTTCGCACTATGTGTGCAAACGTCGCGAACAGAGCCCTTGTTTTGAGGTGTGCGTGGGCACAAGCTTGTGCCCACGCACAGGAAGGCGAATTTTTTTTTTGTGTGAAGGATCATCTATGCGTGCGCACACAGGTCCGTGCGCACTCACAGAGGCGAAAAAGGGGTATGGGTGCATGCGCACAGGCTGTGCTAGCACTGCGAATAGGGGGCAATACCATGAGTGTGCGTGCGCACAGGTTGGTGTGCACGCACAGAGTGCTGAAAATAGACGTTTTGTGCACTCGCACAAGTATGTGCGTACGCACAGGTGTCCTGTTTTTTCAAAAAAAAATTCTTCAAAATCTAATATTTTATGCCTTAACTCAACAAAAGCTCAACCCCAAACATTCAAAACTTCACCAAATCATGATCCATACACAAATTAACCTATCTAAACTCAAAATTAAACTAATCCTAAGCTAACCAAGACAAGCAAGCATGCAATAAACCAAAACTATAAACAAGGAAAGGGTAAGAACAATGTTACCATGGTGGGGTGTCTCCCACCTAAACACTTCTGTTTAGAGTCCTTAATTTGGACTTATGGAGAGCTCTAATAGAAACTTGTGCTTATATTCATCTTGGAGCTTCCAACAATGCTTGAATCTCCAAAACTCCCAATTGATTGTACCAAACTTGGATGGAGTGTCCAACAAACTATGAGCTCCCAACAAGAAAAACATAAAGCAAACAAGAAAAACAAATTCACAATATCAACATATTCACAATAGCAACAAAAAAAGCAATATATTCACATATCAACATATTCACAATAATCGAAAAAGCAACATATGTACAATCAACTAAAAATAAGCTATTCACACTATTCACAATATGAACAATAGCCAATAACACAAAACTATTGCAACTCTCCGGCAACGGCGCCAAAAATTTAACAAAAGGAATTTATTGTTGATCTAGATTTTCACAAAATAGAATCTCTTCGTTGCTAGTATAGTCTAAATCAACAATTAACTCCCAATCAAATTTTAATTCAAAGATGTCACAATCCAAAGCAAATATAAACCGAGAGTATTTAACTTCCGGGTCGTCTTCCCTAGGAGTTGCAATGAAATGTACATATTATTGGCTATAGGAAATTTTGAGATTTTTAATTATAAGAGGCAAGAAATATAAATGACAATAAAATAAAGATGCATGCAAGAAATTAAATGAAAGCAAGTAAAGAAATAAAAAGGGAATTAAATACTAAAAATAGCTCTTGGTAGGAATTGGAGAACTAAGGATTCCTATCCTAGTTATGGACCACAAACATGGTAATTGTGTGGAATTAATCCCAATTAGTCAATCCTACAACGAGAATTTGTCAAAAGGGCATAATTGATCCCAATGCACAAGTCCTTACCAACGCTATTAATGGAAGGATTAGTGTTAGTGAAATCAAATCAATTAACAATCTTCACACAATGTGGAATGGACATCCACAACTCAATTTCACCCAATTTCTCAACCAAGAGTGTGAAAAACTAGGTAAAAATTCAACCAAACATTTTGTCAAACACTTAGTGGGCATGAAAAGAAAGCATGATAAAATGACAAGAAATAATAAATGCTACAACTATTAAGCAAGAAAAGCAAAAATAGCAACTCAATTAAGCAATAAAGGACATGAAACATAAATTGCATTAAATATAAATTAAAATAACAAGAGTGCTCATAAATATAAAAAGTAGGGAAAATGAGAAATTGACAAGATAACATAAGGAAATTAAGACAATAAAATAAAGAAAGGTAGAAGAAATTAGATGAAAACAAGAATTAAAAGTAGAAATTACAAGGAAATTAAACTAAGAAACTCTAATTCTAGAGAGAAGGAGGAGCTTCTCTCTCTAGAAAACAACCTACATAATGCTAAACTAACCCTAATTTCTCCCCCTCCCCCTCCTTCACATGGAATGAGGCCTCCTTTGATATAGCAAGAATTAGCTTTAGAGAGTCCCAAAATTGGGCTCTAGAGGCTCAGAAATCGCCCCCAACAATTTGCATTAAGTGAGTCACGTGCTGAGACTTGTGCGTACGTACACATGCTGATTTTCCTCCTATGCGTATGCACAGCGAAGCTGTGCATGAGCACACTTGCTGATTTTTATTCTGTGCGTGGGTACAGATGCTGATTTTGACCCTTGTGCATGGGCACAGAAGATGTGCGTGGGCACAGGCTGAAATGCTTCTTTCCTTTGATTTCTTCATGTTTTCTCTCAATTCCATGCTTTTCTTCCACTCTTATCAAGTCATTCTAACCTATTACACCTGAAATCACTCATCAAAACCATCAAGACATCCAATAGAATGAAAGTGGGATAAAATTGATTAAATTAAGCCCAAAATAACATGTTTTCACAATTAAGCTTAATTTACGGAGAAAACATAAAAATATGCTATTTAGATGAATAAATGTAAATTTATGTGATGAAATCCACTCAAATAAAACCAAAATATATGTTAAATATGGATTCATCAGTAAACCTTCTCCCACCAGCCCCACAATAATTTCAAAGTAATAATATTTATGGATAACAAAACGATAGAGGGATGAGGTTCAAAGACCAAAATCAGACCTGCATGAAGTCATTCGCTCCTGAGTTAGGTATTCCAGACGCAATGTTGTCGTCATCCTCCATGGCCGAGTCAAAGGGTCTCTCCAGTGGAGTTCCGTCAATTTTACTTTTCTATTTCACACCGGAACCCAAGGGGAGCGCACGGGAGAGACTAAGGAAATTTTTTGTATTAACATGGCTATCAAAGATGGCGTTAGATGATTTAGAGGCTTCGAAACTCATCCTCTCACTCTGTTGGAACCTTTTTCATATATTCATGAACCTCACACTCCATATCATCTCTACTTTGAAGAATAATGGCACCATGCTCAGGTTGGAGAACATGTGGGGGCAGCCATGGGGCCTTTCTTCTTTTCAGTATCCTTCGATTGGGCTTTTTTAGGGCCTTATCAGACTTCCTTGGCCCATTTTGATAGGGATGACTCTTATGAGCTTTTTGTGGATTTTTTCCAGCACCAAGCTTGAGAACCCTCACTTGGGTCTTCCTACTTGGTCCATCTTTGTTTTGCACTGAGGCCCATTCCGGCCCAGATTGTATGGTATCATTTTGCATCACCTCTTCATGTGGAGCATTCTCAATATCATCATCACTCTCATCTTCATAAAGGATATTGTATCTTGATCTTTCCTCTAGGATTTGATTGCTCGTGACCTTCACACCCTCCTTTTCCAGTTTAGCATCTTTTCCAAAATAAGTGGCTCTATTCTGGATAATATATTTGTCAAGTTTCTTCCTATTATATCGCTTAACCATCATCCAACGACTAAATGTCGGGGGTTGATAAAGAAATAAAAGGATAAACAAGACAAGAATTGAAATTGAATAAAACAAAGATAAATTATAATTGAAATAGAAACAAAATGATAGATTGAAATTGAGTACAAAGAGAATCACTCTACTTCTACCCAATTTCTTGATGCAACAAGAAAGGGACCTAACTTGTCAACGCCATAGTTTGGGAATTGATTCGAAGGGACTCCTCAACCTTCTACCCAATTCCCTGATGTAACAAGAGAGGGACTCTTCAACCTCAATTGTCCACACCATGGTTTCATCACGAAATCAAAAAGGGATTTTAAAACCTCTAAAAATTCTATATTCCGACTACAATAGCTAAGGAGGTATTTATAACCTCTTATTAGGTTAAAACAAAGAAAAAACCTAAAACCCATAACATAAGGTCTAATCTAATAATTAAATAAACAAAATAAAAATACATTAAATAAGATATTCTAAAAATGTAAACTAAAATATCTTCTAAATAACTCTTAAACTCTCCATATCACCAATATTTGAAACCCATATCAGGGGTCTTGATTGCTTCGTGATTCACGCGAAGGATTAGAAATTTTATGATTCCCTTCATTATTATCATTAACTACAGGGTATCCACACCTTCCAGTTCACTGTCACCCCCAACCGCCACCATCTCTTGGCCGTCATCTTCCACCTGGTTTCCCTCATTGCACAATTAAAGCATATGAAGTGCAGGCCTTTATATTCCACTTTAAGAGCATTATCCAACATTGAGATTCTTGGAACAAGCTTCTTTGAAAGATCAATCTCCATACAAATTTTAACAAATTTTTCACGAGAGTGAATAGACGTAGTTTTATCAATTTTTAGCATGGTTCCAATATCTGAGCCAACTCTTCACATAAATGTTTGATTATAGAGCTTAATAGGTGGGTTAGGAAGACGAATCCACGTAGCAATCTTCTTGACCTTATCTGGTGACTAAAGGAAGAAAGGATGTCATCTTTAAACAATCAAATAATGTCCGACCACCATCCAAGGTCCTCCCATGAGTGCATGAGCATAGTCCTCTTTATTGAAAAAATGAACCAAAAAATAGTCCGATCCATATCAATAACATGAATACTACCTTTCTTAACCCAATCTCTATGAAGGCATTGTTCCATGAAGCCAAGATGAACATGTTTCCCCATAACTTTCACTATGAGGGCTGTGTACCCGGCTTGCACCATTCGTCTAATTTCTCCTTCGAGATTTTAATCTCTGGACAGGGGTCAAACGGCTTGTTTTCACTCTCTTTTTCACCATCATCTTGATAACAATGGTCCTTTGGGTTTGGTTCATCCTCATAAATATCCTGATGAGATAAATTATCTTCCTCTAAAATGGACTCGGGCACCACAAGGAGAGAGTCCTTGTAAGAGATCTTAGCATTCGTAGGAGAATTCTCAAGAACCACGTTAGCAATGTCAATGTCCTCACTGGGCTGATTGAGATCCATCTCTTCTCAGGTTTTTACTTTTTTTTTGTGCTTCTAAGAACTAAGTCTTCTTCTTGAGGTGAAACCATAGCAGAGCTATCACTAGACATGGATCACGAGTCAGAAGAGAATTGCTTTAGTGCCTATGTATTTATATATTAGTAGTTATAATGCGTGTAATAATGCTTTAAATCAATTAATGGTAGGAATGTATTTGAATATATTATTAGGAGAAATATAATATTCTAATTTATTGCTACTTATACTAAATATAAATTATACTACAATCATACATAATTATTTGTTATTAAATTAGAAAATTAAATTATTAATTATTAATTAATAATGTTTTAAATTAATCTTAAAAGTAATTAAATGCATAGACTCACCTTAAAGATAAATATGTTAATCTCATGATTATTTTGAGATTTTATTTTGTGAAGTATTAGGTATGATTTTATTTTGATGGTCTTTTTTTTCTCTACTTTCGTATGGGTATTTTGAGAACATACAACTATTACAAAAAGAAATTAAATATTTTTAAAATTTATTTTATACAAAATTTCAAATAGAATAACTTCTCAATAGGGTACAAATAATAAAAGAAAATATGATAGAATAATTATTGAATAGAACATATATTAGTTGAATTGTTATAATTAGGATAAAGTTTTGTAACACATATAAGACATTAAAGGTACCATTAATATATTACTATTATTATTGTTATTATGAATTTTTTATTTTATATCATTGTTTGATATTTGCATAAATAACAAAAAATATACAATTATTTTATATAAATTAATATATGCATGATTAATTTCGTTTAAAAACATTTCAAACATAAATATAAGAAAATAAATATTTTTCGTATATCACACGGGTATATACACTAGTTAAAATTTAAGGAAAAATTTTTAAATAAAACTCAAATTCGTGACGAATTAATCTTTAATTTGTCGAATTAAGAGATATATAAGAAAAAAAAGAAAAAAAAAAAAAAACTTGTAGTCTCTTAACTCAAAAAGTTACAGTACCGTGTGATATCAATAACATGCTTTTGCTTTACTTCTATACCTCACTTTGTCCACGTGATCATTGCTGTAAATAATAGTGATGTGATCCTTTATAGATAAAGTTAGTCAATAGTACACAATTTGTTAGCAATAGATAACACACCCAATTGAACCATCATCCAAACTTGGTACTATGTTAATAGAATGGAATTGAATTGAATCCATCTCTTTCCCAGGTCAGGCATCAAAACAAGGCCAATGAGTTGATACCAATCAAGATTCGGAATATTATTTAATGGGTAGTTTGATAGAATGATAGTTCATGAGCTTATATATACTATTCCTTGCATGATTCATGCGATCTGTTAGATAAGGGTAACTTAATTAGTACAGGTACATTTCACAATTTGGATTCCATTGAATTGAACTAGACAGTGAATTAGACTTAAACGGACGCGACTTAAATTACTTAAAATTTAGTAATCTCCAGATATAAGTTATTGAAAACAATGAGCTGCAATATAGTTGAAGAAAATTATTACAAAATCAGTTGTTTCCAGTTTCCACACTTTTTTGAGTGTGTGTGGCCGTGTGGGGGACTACTCTCAGTCTCTTAGATGTGAGTCTTATTGCCTGACATCATCATTAAAAAAAGAAACAATCAACTATACAATTGACAGTAATAGTTAGAAGAATTAGGAATTTCTAAACAATTAACAGCAAATCAAACTGGAACAATAGTACGACTAATAATAGTGAAGGCTTCATTAAAATACTCATTACATAGTGAATCAGTAGTGATACTTATATCTCTAAAAGAGCCATCAAAGGTCATCATCATCAAACAAATAAAAAATTGAAATACCCCATGAAAAGCATTTACTCTGAAATGCCAACTTAAATGTAATGTAATACAATAAAGAATACTTAACTACAAGACAACATATTATGGACTAGCAGTGGTTATACTCCTACTCTCTTAAGATTTTTGCATAAAGGAATTTGACATAAAAGAATAATACACAAGCGACAACTGAATCTTAACAAATGACATATGCATTCTATTATACCATCAGCAAGGTTCAACCAAATCTAATTGGTATTCTCTTTCTTGGCTTCCTTGAGGTACTCTTCCATTTCATTCAGCCATAGATCAGCAAATTCACAATGCTTCCATGCTTCAAACCATGGCCCTCCACGAGTGTAATGGATTGCCTTTGGCTTAGTGGTTGCATCATTCTCAACAACCTTGTTATGCCCTTCAAGAAAGTTCCAAACAAATGGGATTGAACCAATTTCATCATCCTCAAGCCACTGAAACCTGTGAAGGTAAGCACCAGTCTGTGAATTAACAGTTTCAGGAGTTAGAACACTGTTCTTGGGATGGCCACAATTGTATAACACCATTGAAGACCAATTCTTCCTTGGATACACAGTTTGCACTGCCCCATCCATCTTTGTGGTCTCTTTTGGAGCATAATCATGCTGAACACACATGATGGCATACTTATCCTGAATCAAGTCCCTTAATTCCTTAATATCTGTTAAGTAGAGGAAATCACAATCCACAAACATGGCCCAACCTTGATAATTGGCCAAACAAGGAGTCAAGAATCTTGAAAAGGAGAACTCTGTGCTCTCAAATTGGCCTCTCTCACGCCAATACAAGCCACTCTTTCTCAGATCTGATTGCTTAATTGGGATGATCTCAACGGGGATTGAAGACCTTTTCAAGATTGAGTGGCGGCATACCTGATAGGCAATGTCTTCTTTTGGATCATACCCTACAAAGATCTTGAAGGGCTTCTCCTTCTCATCAGAAGCACCATTTGCTGGGTGAATCTTGCCATTACTCAAACTCATGTCTCACCAAATGATCAATGGATTTCCCTGTCCACACCGCAACACAATTTAATCACAATCAAAACATCAAACACATGGGCTGCACAGAAGAACAGAGAACAAAAACAAATCCAAAATCCAACATTTTTTAAAACCCAATTGCTATAATAATGTCAAGTAAGCTAGTCAATTACCCAGCATTCCCTCATATCATTACAAATCCTTATTTAAAAAAATATCCAAACTTGAATGCAGCATGAGAAAAAGGGAAATCAAATCAAATCCGAAATGAAATGGAAAGAGAGAGTACCAGGAGGTAGCAGACAAGTGTTGTTGGACTCGGATGGAGAAATGGGTCTTGAGGAATCGGTTGTTTGAATGGGAAGAGAGTCAAAGATCGAGCGTTAGAGCGAGGATTAAGCAGGGACGCACATGAACACCGACAGGGTTGGGGTGCTAATATATAGAGAAAGGAAGAACGAGAGGAAAAGAAGGGAGCAAGATTCCAACTTGATAAGAGAAAGAGACGCAATTTTGTGCGTTGGATTGAGATGACGCGTGTTGATGCCAGAGCTGCATAACACGTTAATTAGTGATTACTGTGGAATTAGATTCACCCAATTCAGCGATCCCAAATCCACTGATTTGCCGCCACCTCTGTTCTTTCTTTTGCTTCCTAAGTTAGCAACCTAAATCTAGGGATTCAAATCAATGGATTACATTATTTGTGTAATTTCTTTTCTTCACCTGCATTGCTAGTAATTTGTTGAGTAAATATCTATAGTCGTACTTGAGATTCACGCAAATAACCAATATAATCTTTAAGATTTCGACTTTTTTATTGTAGTCCTTTAGATAGAGCTTCGAGAACTTAAAGTGGTTCCTGAGCATATTTTTGGTGATGAGTCATCACCGGAGCGCTAACATGGACTCGGTTTATCACGCTGGGCTAATTTCTAATTTGTACCCACGTTGGTCCCTCCTATTATATGTAACCCTAAATCCCCAAATTTTCATACACTTCATCTCTTTTTGTTCATCTCTTCTTCTTCTTTTTCATACACTTCTTCCTGTTCATACACTTCTATCTGGGCCGCTACTTATGTCGATAATGGGTGGTGGTAGCACTGCAGGTGGAAGCTCTATTCGTTCCCCATCTAGCTAGAACTGGACGAGAATGCAAATAAAGAGTAGAAGATTGGATCCCGCCAGAATGGTGCGGCTGTGGCTGCCGGCCGGTTCTCAGATGGTCTGGCACATATTTGAATCCGAACAAACCATTTTATGGCTGTCCCAATTATAATGTGGGTTAGAATAATTACTTGTGTTGTTATGATTGTCCTCCCCTCACTGTTCTTCTGTTGTTCCTCTCTGAATTTTGATCGCTTCTTGGTTACAGACAAGTGGGAAGAGATGGTACGGGCTTTTTGTGTGGATAGATTCTGTGAATGAGGAACAGGTTGATAAGTCAGAATCTTGTGGTGATGATTATGAAGTGAAGATGAACTTTGATTGGAGGCTTCAGAGGTTGGAGGAGGATGTCTGTATCCAAAAAGTGATTACCCAGTTGTTAGTGTTAGCTGTGTTTGTATTGATAGTGTTGTTGGTGATCCTGTATTGTAAATGATGAATGAGTTGGTGGTTTAGGGTTCCCTGTTAGCAACAGATATAAAAAAACTGCTTGTTGATGGAATGAAAATGCTGTTAACTATGAAACTATTGTTATTTATGTTTGTGCATGAAATGAACCGTAATCAGTAAAGGCCGAATAAGGCAAGAAAAGTGATTGGTAAACCACAAAGCATAGTGTATTAAGATAAATTCCATTGTTTATCAAAAAACAACAAAAGACAAAGACAAAAGGCAGCCAAGGAACATGAATACTGCTATCTGTAGTTTCATCAAAAGAAAGGCATCTCAAAAAGGCCTTTGGATCACAATTCACCATCTAGTCATTGTACGATGGAAAAGACTAATTACACAAAACAGAAACTCCTAAGTAGATTTATCTAAAGTCTTCAGTTCTTCTTTTTTGGTGGCTTAAATCCTGGCGTTGGGATGAACTTCATCAAGTTAGCAAACTTTGTAGCTATTGCTGAAGATGCACCCTGCAAGGGGTTCACTGTTGGTGAGGTTGGCGGCAGAGAGGATCTTCTTCTTGGTGACAGCTTCGAAGGTCTTTTCAGTCCAGGATCCTATAAGAGAAAAAGTTGACATTAAGTATAATTGATCAACGGAAATAATAAAAGCCTAAATATGTAAAATTTTAGTTACCTTTTTGACTCCTCTTGCTCAGAAGCAATAGGCTAAGTTATCTCGATCTCCACGGGATTTCTTTCCACATCTGCTTGGCCACAATCGTCTTGGGGCTGCTCAACATGCTGCTCAGGCGCAAGATGTCCTTCATCCTTTTTCTTCTTCTCAGCCACCTCGGCGGCAGCATCATCATCCCTCTTCTTTTTGCAGCCTCTCTTCGTATGCTCCTTTTCACCATAGAAACTGCATGTAAAGGTCCCCAGCTATCTTTTAGGTGCACACCGTCTCCAGTGTTGCCCAACAATTTTGGGTCAACTTTAGGCTTCTTAGTTCCAAAACCACTCTTCTCATCCACATCCATCCTCCTCTTCATCTTTAATTTTCCAGGTTTTGTCTTGATTTTAGGGGCATGTGGCCTGTTACAGTCCTCTGCTTGCTCCCATAGTGGTTGCCCCGGAATTGGATTAATGTGGTAGTTATAAGTTTCCTTGTATGATTCCATGGTCAACCATCTGTGACAGAAGTCCTCTGACTGCTTATTCACACGAGAGAGGGTAGCACAAGCGTGCACACACAGAATACCTGCAAGTGCCAAACAGTGACATGAACCATGATAATTGTTATGGTTGAAGTAACTACTATGCATAAAGACAATTGTTATACACAAGCAACTTATCCGTTAGCATCCAAAATTGGCAGGTGCACAATCTTTTTCCTATGTCCACAACATGGTTAGTTGGATGTCCATGCATCTCAAATTTTTCGTATTCGTTATCCCCAGTCCAAATAGGCTTCCAATGCTTGGATTCTTTCCTAACCTTTTCCAGCCTGCTCTTTATAACCGGTGTTAGCTTCCCAGTGTGATTTTTCAGTTTTACCTTATTCTTCGCTATGGTGTGCATAACAAACATCCTTATTTCCTCCAGCAATGTTATGATGGGTTTGACTCATGCATCCTTGATCTTAGAATTGAACACCTCGCGCGTGTTGTTACAGATGCTATCCAACTTTGGTTTATGACTGAATAAGCTTCTGGTCCAAACATCCATCGGCCACTTCTCTAAATATGCCCAAGCATCCTCATTTAACCTTTTGATCTTGTCCATTCCATCCCTAAATTCTTGGTAAGTTGTTGCCCTTGCACATTTCCACAAAAGTCCCCGTAGCTGTAAGTCCTTCCAATTCTTATTGAAATTTTTTCATAAATGCCAGACGCAAAAACGGTGATGCATGTCAGGCATCACCTCTTTCACTGCTGATATCAATCCCTGTCAGATTCATGAAATATTATTGGTGCACGAAATTGTGATCTCAGGCAACGGCGCCAAAAACTCTGTACGCACGTCTTAATAAATCGTTTTTCATTCACAACTTCGATACAACTAACCAGCAAGTGCACTGGGTCGTCCAAGTAATAAACCTTACGTGAGTAAGGGTCGATCCCACGGAGATTATT